>JANIJG010020416.1:0-49345 GCA_024611175.1 Megaceryle torquata
TAGACGAGGCATGAGGAAGAATGTCTTTACTGAAAGAGGAGGCAGGTGCTGGAACAGGCTGCCCAGGGAGGTGGTGGAGTCACCATCCCTGGAGGTGTTCAAAAACCCATGCAGATGAAGCATTTCAGGACATGCTCTAGTGCAATGGTGAGGTGGTTTGTGGGTTTTTTTTGTTGTTTGGTTGTCTGAATTTCGTTTTGTTTGTTTGTGGGGGTATGTTGTCTGTGGGTTTGTTTGTTGTTTTGTGTGTGGTTTGTTGTTTGTTTGCTTGTTTTTTGACAGTTGGACATAGTGATCTTAGAGGTCTTTTCTGACCATGACAATTCTGTGAATTCTGCATTGGTCTGTCTTTAAGGAAGGGGGGAAGGTTAACTGGCCAGAGCCTTAAGAAGACCAAACTTCTAGAATTTAAATAGCCCAAACATGTGCACACATTTTACTCTAAATGAAAACTGGAAATGTTAAAATAAAAATGCAGAATGACCAGGGCAGGCAGAACAGTTAAGAATAGGACATAGACACTCTGATCACTGTATGCTGGCAGGATGGGTCCTTGCTTCAGTAACACAAATAGTTGCCTTCTACGCTGTATTCTGAGTGTACTAAATAATTGTTGAGCCTACTATGTTTATAATAACTGAGGGTATATGGCTGAGGGATGACAAGCTTACCCATTCTCCCTGATCCCTAGGAAGCTCCTTCTATTCCTTCTGAAAGCACAGGGTTGAGAAAAGCAAGAAATTATTTTCTATCATTGTCCTTTATACACACACAGATGCAAATGCAAATAGGGTCAGATATCCCTATTTTCCTAATTACTAATCAGTGACTTCAGGTCAGGGGGAATTGGAGTTCTCAGCTTCTGGCCAAATTAAGTTTCTGAGAATAGCTTTTAAAAGGCAATACAACTGCACAGCAAAATATTCCCTGAACAAAACAAATCTTAACTGAGGTTCGGTATTCTACCTATTGAAAGATTACTCAAGAAAATGACTTCTGATTTTACACAGCATTATATACTCTTCTCTTTTAATCCAAGGACTAGCTCTCACCACTTATATGGCTAAAAAGATGGTGATAGCTCAAAACAGTTTCTAACTTAACTGTGTTTCTTTTTAGTCAGAAACAAGTGTAGTCCCTGACTAAATTCAGGTCTTCTACAAGGTAGCTTTGTAAACCTAAACCAAGCCTAAGACAGACATTTTTATTTAGTACGTGCAAATATGATTCTTGATGAAATCTACTTGAGTGACACAAGCAGTACACAGGGGCACATTGCACCAAATTCAGGCTAGAGGCTAGCTGCTGACTTCAGAGGCCTCACATCGCACTCTCTCTAGGGCTGAATGTGCATCATTAGAAACAGAGCAGTAAATATTCCTTTTCAAGCTAAAGGGGGTCACAGTGTTAGCCAAGCCATCTAATCTCTTTCCCCAGAAAGCAGACGAATCAAAAAAGATTTCATACTTAATCTCAGGACCTCCAGCACTGATGGGTTAACTGTTTTAACTTCTTGGTTACTATGAGAACATCCAAGTGATACTGGTAGTTGAATTCAGTTTCAAAGTGAATTTCAAACAGTCCTCTCCCCCCCAAAGGGTGCAAACAAAGAGGAATTTACCGATGCCCTTCTCGAATTTCTGAGATTATATTCCTCACTATAAAGAAAAAAGGACTTTAGTACTTAAGTGTCAGTAGGAGGATTGCCATAGACCTCATTTACCCTGGGATTCAAAGCAGTATTTCTGATTAAAAATGACTGTGAAATAACCAGAAGTGTTTTAGACAAATAGAAGCACTCATCTATTCATGTGTTTAGGACGGGTAAACTGTGTTGCCAGTCATGCCACGGAATAGTAATACCAGTTTTAATGGTCTCTGATAATATTAGAGAATAAAGTAATGTTTCCACTATTGTATTCAGATTTCAAGCTGGAAATAAAAATCTTTAGTAACATATAAGAAATGTTTTAGAAGCTTTCTTTTCAGGACTATCAGTGCAATGTGAGATAAAGACTTGATGTAATGGTACAAATTGTTTCAGAAATATACATAGCTACTTACCTGTTTCTTACAATATCCCAAATAATCACAATGTATTTCAGATAGGGCTTATCATACCCTAGTATTCTCAGTGGAAAGCTTCAGAACATCTCATTACTTCAGAGTCTGAAGTTGAAGATAAGAATAAGACAACCCAAATCTCAGAAGATATTAATAGTTCCATACTTACTGAGCTTATTCATATATTCATTGGATTCCTCCCCAGCAATGTTTCTTTTCCAAACCTGTAAACTAAATTGTTGACAGTGAAAAGAAAATGATATATGTTTAGTTTTCAAGAGAAGGTTAATTTAAGTTTATACAATCTGATTCTGCAGTATGTATGAGCCTGAACTTGTATTAAAACCAATGTCAGCTGAAGACACTCTTCAGGCAAAAGCCCTGCATTAGTGGCACGTCACTGCATTTGGCAAAGACTGAGAACGTGTGCTTGTCAAGCTAGCTGCCATGACGTAGCTACTGTGAAACCCAGCCTGGTTGCTCTTCAAAACAGGAACACATCATAGAGGAAGTTTGTCCCTTCCATTTAATGTCTTATTTTAAGCACAGTAACCAAACTATTTTTCTCAGTCACTCTAAGAGAGCTAGATAGTTGAAAGAGAATGGACTTCAGCTATATACGTATATATGGCTGGAGGAATAACGCCACCCTCCAGCTATCAGATTTCAGTGCAGGGCAAATACTTCTTCCTCCAAAGTCTGTCTGAATTGTTAGCAGGATCTGAATGACCTTAAAAAAGGGATTACTCAAGCAGAAACAAAGGGATATTAGATCATTTCTCAGGTTGGGTTTTTTTTCCCCCCGCCTTGTCGGACAAGGTTTCAACCATATGCTAAGACACTTCACTAAAGTGAAAGCATTTCTGAGGCAAAGGGGGAAAAAAGGAGCAAACTTGAAGAATCCTACCAATTCAGAGTACGTGAATGCTGCCAGAAAAATTAGTGTAAAAGTTATACATTCTGATTTAGAGGCTCTACAGCCTCTTGTGTTTTAGCTTCACAGTAAGGAATGGCAAGGTGCCTTCTCATGTCATTGAGCTGTGACCTCCTGGAGACAGGGCTTGACGTCATTCTCTGCTTGGCACTGTGACCAAAAGTGCCACCCGATTCCACCTGCCTGTTCCCCACTGCTCCACAAGGAGCACAGGTTCCTCTGCTGGGGTTAATAAAGCATTTCTAACTGAGTACTTCCACTCTCAGAGGCGTCTGAAATCTCACTACACATGTAAATTTTTCAGCTGATCTTTTACAATATTTCCATTCTCTTTTGTCTCTTGCAGATTGTGATCTATTTATAACAGCTCAGCTATTTCTAAACCTCAAGCAGACAAGAAAATTGATGCGTCATTGTAAGGATATGCCTTTGATTTGGTTGGGTGGGAAAAGAAAAAAAACCAACACAGGAATGTGACAAAAGCAGAAAAATAGTCAATGCAACAGCATTAACATTTCTCACCTTTTTTTCCTATGCCATAACTCATGAATTCCTAAAGCAGCACATCAATATCTACGCTTTTTAAAGTCATTTACTAATTCCTTTTCTTCTTTCCCCTCTCTTCCCTCTGTTCTATTAATAGTTGAGAAAAGGTCTGTTGCCTGCAGGGTTGGACAATTTTATCTGCTTTTAGGATGTACAAGGTAGCTCCCTGAGGATTCCTTGTATTGCTACAGTGTGCTGTTAACTGTTTATTACCAGAGCGCTCAAAGCTGTCAGAGTACTTATGAAGGTGGGAAAAAAAAGTTGTAAGTGCAAAAGCAATTGCAAAGTAAGAAAGAATCTGATTTTAGCATAATATATGGATTTTATTTTATTTTTCCACTCAGAGTGAAATGCAGACATGGTTCCCATATGAATTTTATGAAAAAAAATCAGTATGGTCCCCTCAGTTCAGAAAGAATGTAGCAGAGCTGGAAAAGGTTCAGAGAAAGATGGTCTAAAGTTTGGAATGACTTCTCTGCCTAGAACAGCTGAGTAGACTAGTATTCACCAGTTAGGAAAAGAGGCAACTCAGCAGGGATATATCAGATTTACAAAGTCATGCACTGGACAGGGCAGGTTAATTTACTCTTTATACATGTATACTCCTTATACATGGATTAGAGAACATCGAATGAATCTAGTATGAAACATGTCCAAAGCTTGCAGAGATACTGTGGATGCTAAAAGACTGTCAAGTTCCAGGGGAGGCTGGACAAAGGCATGGAAGAGAAATTCCCAGGTTACTAGACAGAGAAAGAAAAAACAAAAAAGCCACCACATCCAACTTGAGAGCTGAAAACCCCTGAACTTAAACAGAGAATGAGCCCTGTTCTCACTGCTCCCCATGAAGCCCCTCAGGGTGATTTTTTTGGGAGACACTGTCCTGGGCTAGACAGTCCCTCAGCCTGACTTGGCATGGTTGGTTTTAATGTCTTTTTGCTTCTAAGAGCTGTAATCTTCTGGGGAAGAATTAAAAGACATTGGAATAACAATTAATCAATAGTTCTCAAACGTTTTGTACCACAGTTTACTTCCCCTTCATATTTTCAAAGTATCATGCATTCTTATAATTAAATGTTTTAATTAAACACAATATTTGTTTTTGCAGATCACCTTTGGGCCACTGATGGTTTTGTAGACCCCCCCAGTTTCCTAGGCCACTGTGTAATAAGTGCACTAGCCCTCGTGCTTTGTCTTAAGCAATAGCTTATCCATGCACTGAGTTAGGAAGGCATTTTTCCAATCCTGCAGAGCCATTCTAACATACTTAAACCAGCAGCATTTCCTACCAGGGCAGGTCCATCACTATGCAAGTCATAGAAGGAGAAGCCAGAGCAAGCTATCAGCAGCAGCCTCCGTCTTGAGATCCACCAGGTAAGTCAGAAAACCAGTAGTCAGATGTTCCTCATGTCTTCCATAGCCTTGGCCACTGATACCAGCAACAGGAGGGAATGTTAAGGAAAGCCCGAGGTGTCAGTTTTTCTTTCTTTGTAGCATGTGTTCTGAACAATATCACTACAGAGAGTGCAAATGCCTTCAGCTCTGAGATGTAGGTATTTTGGTTTTGAGGTTGTAGCAGAATAAAAAAGTTAAACAATTACCCTAAACACTATGGAGGACAACTGCAAATCAGCCCCCGATGCCTAAAACCCCTTCAAATAGACCGTTCAGTCTCCAAAGCAAGACTTCTAATCTTGAAAATTCTCCAGTAAACTGGGTTGTTTATAAATTCCATTGGTAAAAATGAAAATTTGTAAGGACAAAAGTGTACATGACACACAGGTTGCCTGCCTACCTTGTATGTCCTTACTTTCTAAACTAGTAATTTAAGCATCAATTACCATTCAGTAATACTGGAGAAGAATTTTTAAGACTTCAAACTGCAATATATTATAAATTTTGACTCACCAGCACCGAATTTTAAGTCAATACAGCATCACTAAAATAGAATGCAGTAATTGGGTTACAATTACAACATGTCTGAGCTTACGCGCCTTTAGATTTAGTAGCTACAAAAACCTGGTAAACGTTTGGACTCTGACCTGGGTGGGGGTGATCTTGCAACAACAGTGACTGAACAAATACAGACGATTTATATATGAAAGGCTCAAAAGAGGAAATGGCTATTGGAAGATTGGCTACTAATTAACTGAGGCCTGTCTGAGAAATGGAGACAGTGAACTAAACTACAGTTTCAGCTCTGTAGAGTTGAACTTTCATTTAGCTATTTACTGAGCTGGAGTACTTTAAAGCTATAACTTCTGATCAGCTAGGTAAATACTGTCCACATCCTACGTGTTAGATAGGTGTGAAAACACACACCTGCAAACAGTTCCCCTTCCTGCCCAAGAAAGGTAAAGGTTACACAGCAGGAGTCACTAAAATATTTGGAAAAAAGTTTCCAGGTATTTAAGATTGACATTTTCTAGGGAGGATTTTTTTCCATCACCTTCTAGAAATAATTCTATATATTGCTGGGAGATCTGCTTCTGATTGTTACCATACAGAGACAAAGTCACAATCCTTTCTTGCAGTCATTTTGTAGTGAGCGGTTCCGTTCCTTACAAGCGTTATGACTGCTGATTGTGAATAGCTAACAAAAGCAAACAAATACTGTGAAACAGAGAGATGACTGCTTGTACAAATACCCTTCAAACCTCCTGAAATTGCACACAGGAGGACCTGTCAGATTTTTTTTTCCCCCTTTCTTCCATAAATACTAGGGGTTTTTTTACTTAAAAGGTGAAGAAAGTGGGAAATCTTCTCAGAAGAAAATATAATTAAAAAAAATAAAAAAAAACAAGGAAATAAGTGTGGCTGAGTGAGCACAATTTAATACAGCATAGATTTGTTTGTCCTGTGCTAAAAAAAACCCCCATTTTCCTTCTGTAGAGCTGATAGATGGCAGCATTACAGGCTTGCAGGTGAAAAAAGCATCCCTCTCTTCTAATATAGGTACAAGATCCTGGCTGGATAACAGTTTTTCTTTTATTTTTTAAAGAAGCAGAAAATATATTCCATGTGTTAACTTGGAAAGCAACACAGAAATTCAAAGCACATGGTATCTGAACCCTATTCCTCTGCATCCCATAATCCTGGGTCATTGTGCTGTGTGGCATTTTTTGGTACACACACAGCAAGCATATAGATAAACTATGCTTATGCTTTAACTCAGTAACAGGAGCTATCTTTTGTGGAATCACAGGATGCCCTTTGTCATCACCACTATATAGCATCTTCAAGTGTACAGCATCGTAATCAAATTAATGCTATTACAATGAGACAGTAAAGTTTACTTTCTTAACTTCACAGAAGTGAAAACTAAAACAGAATTGTAAAAAAAGACAAAACTTCTTTCTCAATGTCTACTTCTTCTGACTATTAAAAAAAAGTTTAAAAGTTGTATATTGCTATTGTAATCAAGGTGACAAACAGCTGTACCTGCAAAATTTATCTGTCTCTTACTAGGCAGAAACTACTCGATGCTGCGTGTTCCAAAAGGCTTGCAAAAGCCTCAGGGATGATAGTGGTGGCACAGGAAAAGGAACTCAGTGTGCTAATGTGTTTCATGATTGTCCTGCTCAGTCACGTAAAGAGAATTAAAGAAAATAAGTTTCCATTAACATCTGAGATTGAAAATTGATTTTTATTTTTTTAAAACAAAGTCTTTGCTTTCTTAGAAAAATTGGCCAGAAATTCCTCTTGAATTTTTAGACTACAAACGTCAATAAAATAACTTTTCAGAGGGTCTTAAATTTATGAAATATCCCAGGCTAATTCTAAATGGTGCTATGCCTCCTAGGTGGAAGTCCAGCCTTTAATTCAAGCAACAGATTTGTGTGCTTTAATATCTTGGCAGGTTCCAGATTGAAACCCTGCTGCAGTTAACCATACAATAAAGCATCTTCTCACTCCTAGAGCCTGAAGAAGTGCTCTTAGCAACAGTTCTCTAAGGTAGTGCCTGCATTTTTCTTGGCAGACAGGGGTGTGTCAAAGTATGACTAAATCACACTGTGTTGCATGTTATTTCTGAAAGAATTCTCTATTTCCATATAGTGCTCTTAGCTGCACGAACCTTCGTTGCAGCCTGCTATCGCAGAGACAGGCAGCGAGAGAGGAGGAAGGACTGTGTCTGGACAGGAGAAGCAGTGCTATTGTGAAATCCATGGGGCAGATGAAGGATTGAGATTACAGAGAGGAGCTAATGATGCTAGAGACCATATATTTCCTTGTGAACAGCTTGGAACGATATCGTGCCCTGCCACGGTTGCCACTGCCTTTCTTCATCGAGCAGTATATCCCTGGGGAAGTGTATCCACTGAACATGGGCTCCAGGAACCAAGTACTCTGTCCCTGATTGTTTATGATCCAGGATGACCATATTTATTTTCTAAAAAAAAAAACCCAAAAACCAACAAACACAAACCCAGCACTTTCCCTTCTGACTTGCTACACATCCTTTCCACCGGGTTAGTAACTATGGACAGAGCTGGTAAATTGAGTTGCACTGAAGCTAGTAGCTAGCATTTGCACACAATGACCTCATACTGGAGGCTGGTGATGTATACTGACGGACTGTATCTGCAGCAATGAGTGGCATATGCTTATTTTGTCACAGTTTAAAGGCCTCTGTTCTGCTGACCTGCCTTCCCCCCCCCCCATTTTTAAGCTCTCCAATCTGCTCTGCTGTCCTTTGCATCATTTGTGGCAGTAAATGAAATCTTTCCCTAGGCAATGCTCTTCAAAGGCATTATTTTATGAACAGTTTTAGCTGTACTTCCGAATTAAATAGAAAGAAATATTGAAAAATATTTTTAATACTGACATCAAACGTAGATCTTTTCAAGTGGAAGTTAATACCTATATGAGGTGTCAGATGAGGAAGGTGCACAGGTTTGAATACACACGCATCTGTTTAATAAAATACTGGCATGCTGTCAGCCAAACTGCCCTGCTGAAGAGCCTCGATTTAATGCAGAGCAACAAATTCTTAAACATTTGAGGTGCTCTCTGCACGACTCAAATCCCCGGACTGCCAGAAAGCTGCTAATTAGCATCAAATGTTGGTTTTTTTCACTTAATTCATTATGATTTTGACTAAAACAAAATGGGGTAACTAGGTGTTCACTACAAGCCCTGAGAAGGAAAAGTTTGGTATCAGATGGTTCAAGACCAAAGCGTGTGACAGTCAGCTGAACAACAGATAAACCAGGGAGGCTAATAGGAATGGTACATACAGGACTGAGCTCCTAATATAGACCTTTAACGATTCAAAATGTTTGTGGGGTTTTGTTTATTTGTGGTTTTTCTGACTGCTTCTTGAATAATATCATTCTTATCACAAGAGGAAAATTCTGGGCTATCAGTAGGTGGCAAGACAAACATATAATCTGCATTTAAAATCTGATGTACATTCCTTGATGTAAAAAGTATGAAAAGCACTACCTTTAAAGTTAACTGAACCAATGTTAAATGTGAGACCATTTACAAGCAGGCCAATAGTGCTTCAAAATGCTACTGACAAAGGAATTGCTGCAACACTTAAATCAGCCAAGTGATGTGAACTGAACTATCTGGAATATTGTTCCTCCTCAGAGTGGGTGCATAATTCCAGTAGATTATGAGTTACATAAGATTCAGTGGAAGGTTACAAGGATATATTTTAAATATTAATCACCATTCAGAAATAAGTCTTTTCAGACATCAGGATAATTAGTTCCATTAAGGCTACATCTCCATTGATACTGCTCTAGCTCTTGCTAAACTAAGTCCTTCAGCTGATTTTTATGTTGTGCCACATGCAAGTGTGTTAATTAGGCTCATTCATGACTTCCCTTGTTTCTGAGCTGATCAGTGTAAGGAATTATGCCTGCATTTTTCACACCTACTCTCGGGTAAAATCTCCAGAGCTGCAGGAGATAGGCTGGCAGGGGGGAGGCACTGAAGGCAGTGAGCCAAGTTCCCTGCTGCATTGTAGCTGCACAGTCCTGGCCTGTGGAATGGGTCTGGCAAACTGGTGCGTCGCAGCTGGAGGGTAAATTGCCTTGTGACAGGATTTTGCACTTTAGCGTGGACTCCTTTTTCATGAAGAAAGTTACTTCACAGGGCTAAAACAGTTCAAATGTGAACTTTGAGGTTTCTACTCACTAGGAGAAAATTATCTGCCCTAAGCAAGATTTTTAAAGAATCTCCTATACTTTGAGGGTCACATTTCATTAATTATGTGCTACTGCCTCTCTTGGAATCATTACAGACCACATCCTGAAATAAGATTCTTTGTCTGTAACATATATGGAAAGTCTGATGCTGGCAAGAAATCTAGCCCAAATAAATTTATGGGTCGAGTTTTGGATTGAGAAGAATGCACATAAGTAACTCAGGATAAATTTGATTAGGATTACATCTTGTAAAACCTACAGTCCAGATAACTGAATCAAACCAAGTCCGAACCTGGATGCTATTCTGCACCCTTGGCTCTTGGAGTCAGAGAGATCCCTTAAGCAGCAGCAGTTGTGCTTTGCACTCCATACCCCTAGTCTTACAAGTTCCGTTTTCCTATACTAGTTTCACTGCTATTTTCATGTCATACAAGCAAAGCACCTCAAATAACATTCTGTTAACATAAATAAGACTGAATTTAATTTCTTACAGAAGCACAAATTTAGAGTAAATCTTGAATTATCTGATATTCTGGGATAGTGCTATTTCAAGAGGTCCAATGGGGATGGTATTCTGAAATTCAGACCCATATTGTGTGAAAACCACGCCTTTTTCTCTTCCTACAGCTCTCTCACAGAATCAAGCACATACATCATGAGCAGAACAAGAGAGATGATATTTGTATTGCATCCCGTTGTGTCATCATTTGCTAAGCAGACTCCTGAAGTCTCAGACAAGCTTCCCTGAGCGAGCAGTGCTGGCTGCTGCACTAACAGAGACAAAGAAACTCAGTTTCATTATTTCCAGACCTGGGAAATTCAACCTTAAGAACTAATTACACATCCAAAGACACCCTCAGCACTAAGGTATCCACGGGGGATTTTTTTTTTTTTTTTTCCGGTCCACTAGAAGTTAACTGCCCTACCAACAGAGCATTCGCTTTCCTCTGGCCCCATTCCCACACACACTCCCTACAGCTATTTCCACCCACACTACAGCTCTTTTTAACTGTGCTTAAAGAGCTGAGAGAGAGAAATGTGCTGCTGCTGCTCCGCCTCCTCAGGTGGGCGGGTTGGTAGCTGGTCAGTTTTCTGCAGCATTTCTCATCACTGGATGCGTGGGAGGCCAAGAGCAGGGAAGGAAGGAAGGGGTCCTTACTCAGGGAGACATATCAAAGCAAGTGGGACGCAAATAGCCCCTTCCCACCCGCCCTTGTGCAATTATATGCAAATGAAAAGCTAACACAATAGATCTGCAAGCAGAGCTTTCCAAGTTGTGGTCCTAAAAGGCATCCAACAGCTCGGGTCTCACAGCCAAATTCAGGGGTGACCAGATCTCTAGGAGGACGGCATTTTTCACCACGAAGAAGAACAGACCCCGAGGGAAGGGATGAGGGCGTTCCTTACAGTTATGGTTTTGTACGTAGGTGGAGGGTGGTTCGAGGGGAGGAGTGACAGATTGCTTGTGGCAGCAGGGAAGAAAGATGTAGGAGGGTGTTTGCCCAGGGTCCTGCCTAACCTAGGGGGTACTGGCAGGGTGGATACAGCACGAATGGTAAATCTGAGCCGGGGTGCTGGGAGCGGAGAAACCTACCCGTGGACAGACCTTGCTTAGGGGCTTCCTCCCAGCCTCATGGACACGGCAGCGCCTGCAGCAGCACCCAGCCACCCCCACACTGTCCCCGGTGCCCTCTCGAGCCCAAAAGAAAATGGAAACTACTTCACTCACACAGTTTCATTATGGATTTGCTTTTATCCTTTTCCAAACACTTCTAGTTCCCCACTGATAAGATGCAAATTAACTGGTTAAAAAAAAAAAAAAGAGAGAAAGAAACAAGAGTGCCTTTTTTTTTTCCCCCCCTTTCACACATTTTCTTATTACAGGAGAAATTCACTGCTGCGTGCCATTAGCTGTGCCCTCACCCCAAACCTGTGACTTCAGATATCACATTATCTGAAAAGTCTCTGATCAAAAGCTCTGGGGAAGGCACTTTGTTCCCATGGGATTACTGACATTACAGACAAAAGCAAAAATTACATCTGTGTTTTCTGTATTTCAGTCCTTCCCTAGGCTGGCCTATTGTTAGAAAGTGGAGAAACAGATGAGTTTTCCATTTAAGTCTGCTTCTGCTCTCACTGATGTCAGCGGAAGACATTGCTCACTGCAGACCTTAGCCTGAGGTGTCCACTGTTAGACCAGCAGAGGAAAAGATTAAATTTACAGCAAGCCTGGAGGCAGGATCATGGGATGTGATCAAGTACTTGTACCATTTCTTATCTGCTCTGGGTGAACTACACTGGGACCTCTCAGAGGCAAGTGAGAGGTACAAATTAACAATTAATTAAGGGTATATAGGTGGCACACAGAACACAGCTGAGCTGCTTTTGGAATCCTTCTTGGGAGCAAAAGCTCCCACACCCTGAAGTTAGATGTTTTTATAGAAAAGAAACAACAAAAAAACCCCAAAACATAAAAAAAAAACCAACAAACCCAAACCCAGAAACAAAACCTGAAAAACATCTGCTGAGCTCTAAAGTCCTCCTACAGTCTGCAATTTGTTTTCTCTTTCCAAACCTGCTGAACACACTGCCAGGAAATTTCTCCAAGGGGAGGAATTATAACTTGCCTATCCTTCTGGCCATTGCACTTATAATCCCCGAGTTCCTGAACAGTTGGTTACTGTAGGTGCTGCTCACTCCTAGTAGATCCAGTCTCCTGCAGCCCCCTTTGCTAATAGCAATATCATCCATAAACTCCCAGGCTAGAGGTCATTCCCCTTATTCTCATGCAAATCCATTATTTTCACTCTTTCCTGTTTCTACTTACAGAAGTCTTTTTACTTTAGAAAGCATTTTCACTTTAATATTCCACTCTGAAGAAAAATGGGGTGTCCTGGAGGACTATTTAAAAACTAGGATTGCATCTGTGTTACTTTTTGGACTTGCTTGTAGTGATTAAATGGGTGTCTGTGAGAAAATTGCAATTTTTCACCACCTACCACCCCCTCACCCCCCCCCCCCCCAAAAAAAAAAAAAAAAAAAAAGTAAATTCAAGCCATCACCAGCATGTTTTAAAAAGCAGAACACTAGGCTCAGGGAAGATGGCTCTTCTGCCACCACCCCTTCTTCTTGAAACCATTAAAAAAAAAAAAAAAAGAAGAAAAGAATGTAAAGAAAACATTGAGCATAAATTTAGTGTCAGCACTGCAGAAAGAAATTGGTAGCTGTCACAAGACAATGCTTGCTGTCACTTCTTTGTTTACAAATGAACAGGCCCCATTCTTGTTCTAAATCAGACATACAGCTGGAAGACAACAAAGAAAGGGTCTACACCGTTATTTATGCTGAAGTTTGGGGGAATAGGGAAAAACCACTGTAAGTAAAAGATGAATCAGACCCCTGACTTCTGGACTCTAGAAACACACATCCTATGTCTTGATCACAGCCTTGCCTGTGTGCACCCTGTGCAGGTGGAATTTATTAAGAGATTTCCCGAGGTTTCAAACAGCCTCCACCTGCTCTTACCCAAGATGAGCTGATTTCTTCACTTCCACAATGACACTAAAAAAAGATTATTCTACAGAAAGGTTCTGTTTGTATTTGTCTGTGAAATGTACAGACTTGCAGACATAGGAAATGAAGTACAAAAATGTTATCTGCTTATTAAACTTCCCATAATTTGGGTATGCCTGGGTAAGAAACACATCCCCAAGAATAGTTTTTGAAATATAAAGAGTTCAGATTCAGCAACAGTGATAATTTGGTGTCACTTAGACTGGTTTAGATTTAAGTGCACTGCACTTGCTGTAGAACAGCATACAGGGCTATATACAGTCAAGATGACACTAATAGGCTGCATCTTTGATGATCATATAATCTGTAGGTAAAAATTCAAATAGTCTAGATTGCCTAATGAATTCTGCAATTAATTAGTTTGCAGTCTGATGCCTTCAAATTACATAATTTTTTTTTTTACCCTCACACTGTACAAGACTGAAAACTGAGACTGCATAATACAGAAAAGTTCAGTTTCTTTATTTTTGTGCCTGTTTAGTTTAAGATTTTTACAACCAAATTTAACATACTCTGAGAGCTACTGCAATGGAAATGCCAATACAGATGACTGCTACAAGCAAGGGCTGAATAATTTCTTGCAATGAAGAGCAAGGTTGCCCTCTGGGGACTTAGAGAGAAGTGCTTCTGAGCTCTGGGATTTTTTGTTGTTGTTGTTCCACCAAAATAATTTTGCTACAAGGTTTTAAGAATTATTTTTGTAAATATGAATGTGAATCAAGACAGACAGTGCTAGGAAGTTGCTACATGGAGAGATGATGAAGCTACATTTCTCCCTGATGCACTGCATTATCATTTACTCCACAGTTCATTACACTTTTCAGTATCAGTCTCATGCTGGGATGCGTCAGCCTACAAAAATTTGGTCTGACATAGTTACTGAAATAAAAATGAATTTAATATTATGGACTCTTCCTATGATATCCGTAAATTCTCAAATGCCTTTATCTGTTCCTTAAAAAACAAAAACAAAGCAAAACAACAAACCACCAGTTTTCCTGGTTGCAGTTTCTGAATCTATTTAAGCTAACCGCGTTTTGTCTGTAGCTACTGTCGGGACAGGAACCACGCTAATTCCTGCGTTACCCTTCGAGGCTGACCAGCTATGGAGGGGCACTACACAAACAGCGTGGGGCATTACACTACCCTGGGCGTCAGTAACTAAGAGGGCAGCACACGCGTGGCTGGAAGAGTAAAAGATGAGGAGAAACAAGGAGGGCAGAAATCAAGAAGTTGGATTTACTGCTAAAAACAATACACCATCAACATGTAGTTTCAGTCCACTAGGCTCATCTCTGGCGGTAATTTGGAAACGCAGCTTACTCCACCTTGGGCACCGAACACCGCGCTCAGGCAGCGTCACTCGCTTCACCAGCCAGGGACGGGGCCAGGCCGGGCCGGGCCAGCCTCACCTCCCTCCTCACACCTCCCGGCCTCATCCAGGATGGGGAGCCGCGCAGCTTCAACCCAAACGCTGCCAAGGTACAGAAAAGCTTTCACTCGACTAGCGAGGGAGGAGCCTGCACTCGTCCTTACAGACCCCATTTCGCCCCCAGTTGCCCGCCTGCCTTTGCTCTACGGTCACTAGGAAAGAGCTCGTCGGAGCGGCCGCGCGGCTCCCCACCGCGTGAGGACGAAAGCACTGGAGTCGCTTAAGAGCGAGGAGCCCGGAGGAAACGACAGCGCCTCCGAGCTGCCCCTTCCGCCGGTGCAGGGTGAGGGGGAGCTGGCGGGAACGGAGCCCGGCCGCAACGCTCTTCCCGGCGCATGCGCCCTCTCCCACCCCCGGCCCTCGTAGCGGTTACCCGATGACGGCGATCTGCCGCGCCGGCTGCCGCCATGGCAGCTCGGGTGCTGAGGCCGCTGCCCAGGTAACGGGGAGACCTTCGCCCTCAGATGTGGCGAAGCTTCGCGCGCTCCCCCCCACCCCGCGTCGAGGGGCTTTAAATGGCGCCGAGCCGGTCACTGGGGCCTTGCGGCGGGGGCGGGAAGTGTGGTCCGGGCAGGCCTCCAAGGCTGGGGATCATAACCCCCGAACTGGTGTAAAAATCTCACTGGGGCCTCGCTTAGCCAGTACGGGATTCATTTTCCCAGCCTAAAATGAGCCGAGGTCGCCGGGACATGGTAATTGGCTGTGTTTTGGGCTCTTAAGTAGCTGAAAGAGAAAAGTTGTTCGTTAATGATGACACAAGACAGATGACTGCACTTTAGCAAATGCCACTGTTAACTGTCTTTCTCAAGCACAGGGTACAATTAATAAGTAACAGCCTCATTACTTAAATTGGGTAATGTTCACAAAAGGTCCCAAGATGGGCATCTTCTGTCAGCAACAGACTCGTTTGAGCTGTGACATAAACCCTGCGTGTTTATATACACACAGGAGGATGGGGTTGTTGTCATGGGAGCTTTGGAAACTTACAAAACCATAAAAAAAAAAAAAAAAAAAGCTAGGATTTAAAACACCTACAGGCTGTAAATCCTTCAAAGACAAACACTAAGTATCAATCACATCACCCAAACTCTTTGTCTTATTGTTTCCAAATCCTCCATTTAACTTGAAATTGAACACATCAAAAACATTGGCATTGGTAGTAGCTGTCTATTTACTGGTAAGCAAAGGAGTTTCCAACAGCTTTGATATCAAAGTTGTACTCTAATTTACTTCATTTTAAATAGTATGTAAAACAATTGCAATCAGAAATTTCTCTGACAAAACCTGCTTAACTTGTCGGTCACATTTGGGGATTGTCACCTGGTTTATGGTTTTAGCTGTCTGTTTCTTTTTTCAGGCTGAAGCCGTTCAACAGACTGCAAGTAATATTACAACATTTGGTAAGAACAGCATCTCGTTTGGCTGAGGTGGAAGCTTTTAGTCTGCTTCACTCCCCCTGCGACAGACAGCACCTGCAACTTGTAATGCATCTGCGCACAGTGGTCCTGAATGCCATCGTTTGCTGCTCAGGCAGAACCTTGCCCACAACTTTGAGCACCTTGTTACAAGTTTCTGTTTCACTGTAAATTAAAGGTTAATTATTTTGGCCTTAACTACTTTTATAGTTAGTTTCTCTGTTAGCTTGCTTGTATTTCTTACATAGTCAACTGTGAAATCAAGCGTGAAAATAATTCAGTGATTTGTTCTCTACTGTTGAAAGTTACTTAAAGACAAAACAATGTGTACGTTTGAGTTTGCAGTGTCAGACTGCCAGCAGGGACACGTGGAACTGCCACTGTTATAATTGTGGCACTTATTTTCAGAATGTCAGCCTTAAACAGCAATAGTTTTGTGTTTTGGTGTGTTGCTTTTTTTCTTTTTATGAACATCTTTGTCAAAGAGCGTGTGGCTCAGAGATCTGTCTGAGGTTTATGACTCTGAAGGACTCAAACATAAAATGGTTTAGAAAGAACTGTTTAGAAAAATGCAAATAACTCTTGAAGTACAGTGGGAAAGCCTTAGCATACAGTTCCAAAATGCATGGTTTAAGATCTTCAGTAGTGAGTTTTAAGAACATATTTCCATAAATGCTGTTGTATGTTACTCAAGGTATCTAACTGATGGCATTTTTTTTTTTATTATTATTTGTTTTTGCATGTACAGAAGATGTCTAAGCAGACAGATTCCACAGCTGAAGTGTTGTTGGAAAAGAGAGGAGGTGCAGGAATAATAACTTTGAATAGACCCAAGGCTCTCAATGCACTAAATCTTTCTATGATCCGACAGATTTATCCCCAAATAAAGGTTAGTAGCTCCACTTCTGCCCATCCACTATACATACATTACCAGAAACCAGTTTTAAAATTCAGTCTGACACTTCTTAGTGTACTGATTTAAGGAAAGAAAAGTCTGTGTGAGTGCATTGGCCAATGAGCTCAGATTTAAAGGATGGGAAAGAACAGACAGTTTCAAGCAAGTTAGAGAAGACGACATGCCAAAGAAACAAGCTGCCAGACAAAGTTAAATTTAGCATCTGGTAGATAAAAGACGCCGATATTAAAGCTAGAACAGAATTCACAACGAGCAGTGTGTTGCATTTAGATGTTCACTTTGGCAACACCCAGCTGGTCAGTCAACATGCACGAGTTCCAAGCTACACAGTCATGTTGCTGCCTGACTGAAATAAAAGATACAAGCCATTAAGAAGCAAGTTGCTGTCAGTGTCATTCCTCGGAGAAGAACTTTATGCATTTATAGGCACTGTTTCTACAAGCTAGTGAAGTAATGGGATTTTTTTTTTTTTTTTTAAGCATTCAAGATAGTTCTTTTTAATTTAATGGTATTATTTATCATATACATAAAGTCAGAGTTACTAGATATCGGTAGTTGTGGGACCGTTGCCCACCTTTTGGTATTTTACTAAATGTTTGTGTTGCAAATTTATGCATTCTTTCAAGAACATTTAAAGAAAGAAATACTTAAATCTATAGTGCTGAGTACCAGGCTTTAGCTGAACCTTTAAAAGTGACATAATTTTAAGTGTAGTTGCTGGTATACAGAAATGCCTTCCCTCTTTTATCTGGGTACGCTTGAATAAGGGATATATAAGCAGAGTTTGAGGGTGGGGAAAAAGCCTGTAAAAGGCATATTTTCTCAACATGGTTGCACCACTGCTGGTCTTGTACTAGCGTATTTCATTCGGAGAAAACCTGAACCCTTAGTCTTTACACCAAGCAAAACATCTGCACAAATTGATTGGATCAGTCCTTGATCAGCATTGACGGCAGTACTTTTGACATGTCATCAACAATTTAAAAGCAGTTGTCTTTGCTGTGCCTCTTAGATTTACAAAACTTTAATGATTTGTCTGGAAACATTGTTATTATACCTTCCATCTTGCCAAGCTTTCTGCCCCAGCCTTGTGTTCCCATTGAGATTTTTGTCCAGCCCTGAGTTTTGTGTTTTGTCCAGCCCTGTGTTTTGTGATTTGTGTCCAGCCCTGGGAGTGCTACCTTTCTTCAGAGATTGGGAGCTCTGCACAGGCATGAGGCGTCTCTGCTGATCTCTGATCTCAAGGTTGAATAGGATACAGGAGTGGCAGAAAGACATCTACCTCTCAAACTTCAGTTTAAGGCAAAATATTTTAAGTATGGTTTGGTTTGCTTTTTGAAAAAAGGAAATAAGAATTCTAGATAGTATACAGAGCAAGCATTTTTTTGCACAGACTTAAATCTTATGTGGAAACATTTCCTTCTTTTTAGACTTGGGAGCAAGATCCTGAAACTTTTCTAATAATTATAAAGGGAACTGGAGGAAAAGCATTTTGTGCGGGGGGTGACATCAGAGGTAAGGGCTATAGTTACTTAAATATTTGACGTATCTTTGTCAGTTACTACTTTGCATTGATTTCCTTTATTTACTGGGACTCGGGTATACAGAGGCTCACTACACAACAGTAAGAGAGATTATTTGTGCTGACTTCTTATGACATATGGCTGTGCAGATCTTATTATTTGTCAGGAGACAGCTGTTGGAACATTGTATAAAAGAGTAAAAATTTGGGGGTTTATCTCTAACTGGTAATGGCAGCCAGTCATTCCTGGGAAAAGAGGGTTCTTGTCTCTACCTTTTTCTTCCTAGATTTTCATTACTTCTCTAGAAGAAATTTGAAGTGTCTTAACGTTTATTAGCTATGTTGCTGCTGGATAATTTGTGTCTGATGTTTGAGATGGCTAGATATAGAGCTGACAGTGGTGATAAATGTGCCTGTGATTACTTTGTAACTGTGAAATATGAAATCTCCAAGCTACAAAAATTAGCAGCTGTTTGAAATTTTAGTTAAATGATCACCAGAGTTTATTGTTAAATTATATTCTGCTTCAATTGGCCTCTCATTTTTAGTGTTCAGAGTCTTCATTATTATCAATTTTGACCGTTCCATATTGAATATCCATATACAACTGATACAAAATATCACAAACAAGACTAACAGACATTAGGAGAGGTTCCATAGCCTAGAAAATGCACCGTACTCTCAAAAGTATGTGACAAAATCTGCAGTGTAATTGAATTGACTCAAATTTGAAAGTGTATTCCTGTTTAAGTTTGAGCAAATTTTCTCAAATAAAATAAAGTAGGATTAAGTTGCTGCTTGATTGCTGTAGGGGGGAAAAAAAAAAAAAAAGCTGTTATCATGTGATTTTTTTTTTTTTGCTTGGATTTTCTATTAAACTTAGAGTTATCTGTAGAATTTTTATTTCTCTTAAGCCATCACAGATGCAGGAAAAGCTGGAGACAGACTGACCCAAGTTTTCTTCAGAGAAGAATATATCCTGAACAATGCCATTGGTATGTTGAATAGCAAATTCTGGAGCAGTACAGTTTTCATAAGAGTGGCTTTGAATGTAAATTCACTTTCTCTCTTTGCTAATCTACAGAAGACTGTGATGCAGAATAGAAGTAGTAATTATATATATATTTTTTTTTTACCAAGTTCAATACCTGTAGTGTAATATATCTCATTTTTATACCTTGCATGCAGAATTTCTTTCTTTTGTTTAAGCTGTTATGATAGGTACTTCATCCCACCCCTTTGTTCCAGGTAGGTATATTTCATTCTCCAGATGAATTAAGTGTTAGATGCAGACAGTGCAGTTCTGCACTAAGTATCATTGATCTATTTCAAAGGAGACCTAAGATAAAAATAGGTGCATGAAAAATCTCTATTATTCATTAAGAAAGCAGAAGATCAAATTATGTTAAAGCTTTCCATTTAAATGAATACTCAAGCTAGAAGTTAACTGCTTTTGTTTATTGCAAAGAACCTAGGACTGTGTGGTCTTAAAACAACTAACAGCAAAGACACTGGGTAAAATTTACTGGGGTAAAGGGTATTAAGACAGGATATTAATTCTTTAGGGTAAAACTTAATTGTTGAATGTTTTGGTGAGAAGAAACTTCTCAGTTTGAGTTTTTAAACATTGTATTCAGTGTTGGTCACTACAGGAGGAGAGGTGAACACCTTGCTTATCAACTTACGTTGACAGAGGAGCATAGAGTTATTAATTTCTGAAAAGTTACATTTACTTTGACAGCGTTTCCAGTTTTAGCTTGTTTGTCATGGAACTTTCTTGCCTTCATCAAGAAAAACAGTAGAAGGTTTCATGTACTTGGGAAAAACTAGCATTACCATGACAGCTGGACCAGATGAGCGTTATAGGTCCCTTCCAACCAGCTATGGTAGTTTATTCAAACATTACAAATGTTAAAAGTTTCTTTTGTTTTGTTTTTAATTATTAGGATGTTCTACATCTATAATGTAATTACAAAACTTAGGGTTTTTTTTTTTATAACTTTGGTATGATTGTATTCCTTTAAGACTGAGATTTCTGCCCAAAAGATTTTATTTATATCTTCTATTTTACAACTCAAAAATACACAGGGAAGCTGCTAGAAATTTAGCATCTAGAGCCCATGCATTAGCTTACATGTTCATGTAAGAACCAAGTTAAAAATGCAATTCTGTTCTATTTTGTAACTAGTAATTTGAAGGATTGAACTGCCTTTTAAAATAGTTCTTTGTTTTAAACAAGGATCTATAGTTGCAGGACAGTTAATCAACATGGTTGCAGTAGACACTGGTATCAGGAGTCTGACTGAACATTAAGTCTAACCTGAAAACACTTGAGTATGAGGCAGCAGTTTCATTCACAGTGAACTTCTGAATCTTTCCATGAAAGGTTATTGAAAGCATCAGGTCTTTAATTTTATACCTCCTGAAGGCCCCAACAGGTAAATTTGATAGATAAAACTGTGGTACTTTAGGACATTACCATCTCAAGCTGCCTATGCCACATTCATGGTTGTAACATGCCAACAGACTTGGCAAGACAGAACATGTTTGCATTGCAGTAGTTTCTAGCCACATTTTATCTTAATCCTATCAGTGCACCAGGGTCTGTAGCAAAGTTTTAGAGTGCTGGTACACAGTGCTATTAATCCAGGCTGTGAGACAGGGTAAAAGGGAAACTTGTGTCCCAGTGTCCTACAAAGCTATTTATAATAGCCAGATGTGGCTAAATTGTCAGGTACTCACATAGCAAATAATCTGACATTTGATAGTTTCATGATGTTCTCTTACAACACTCAGAGTGCAGTAAATCAGTAACTGGTGTTTCTTTTTATTGCTTAAGAATTATGTGAAGTATCTTTGTTATGAGTTGATATTTTACTGTTTGATTTACCATTTATTTTCTGTTTCTCTTGCTGAACTAAGTCATGAGGAAACGTGTCATGTATACAGTTAATCACAGGTCCACTCTTTTGACAAAAAAAGTAATTTTTTTTCTTTTTTTTTCCCTCTTTCTTTTTTTTTTTTTTTTACATTACAGGCACTTGCAAGAAGCCATATGTGGCACTTATTGATGGCATTACAATGGGAGGGGTAAGTTAAGTACCTTGATGTAATAGCTGATATAATTTGTTTTAAAGTAATGTAATATTCTGTACTTCAGTTGAATAAAGTCCACATGTGGCATGTCAAACATTTTGACTCAAGAGTAAGCATCATATCCTTTGTCTCTGGCTTGTCAGGGTCGATTGCTGCTCTTTCAGTACT
Organism: Megaceryle torquata; assembly: GCA_024611175.1. NCBI lineage: Eukaryota > Metazoa > Chordata > Aves > Coraciiformes > Cerylidae > Megaceryle > Megaceryle torquata. The sequence goes on from JANIJG010020416.1 coordinate 21,825, forward strand.
TCTGCTCCTTGATAGCTAGTACAGCTGCTTTCTCTGAGTATCTGGTAATTGTGTTGAGAAAAAGAGCAGAATCCTGGAGGAAACACCCCTCACAAAGGCTTTCAGAATACTGAAGTGTGAGTTTTTAGCTCATAGAAGAGCTGAGGAGAATTTCCCACTCAGTGTATTAAAAAATAGAACTATATGAAAATGCAATTAAAGGACAACTCTTTGAAAAATTTAAGTAATACCATTCTAAGCTGTACTTTACCAGACATTCACAAGTTCTGTATTTCTGCAACAAATAATCTGGAAATGTATCTACTTTCTAACCTCTGTAGTACTCCTGAAATGTGAGTTACGAGATCCTGATTCCTTACCACCCCCCAAGAGGCCACACCTTATTCCTAAAGCCACATGGAGAAGACTCCATTGCTAATTACACTCAGTGCTAATAACTGTTTCAGCAATGGTTGGCTCTAAACACCATGAGTTAAAAGAGCAATACCATGCTTTTCTACATGCTAAAATGCTACTCACTTTGACATCTGTTGGATGCATTTGCATCGTAGCAGGGAGTAGAACTACAATAGTCTTAAAGCTATTTTGAACAGTCTGACAGTGAAGTCCATCTGCTGTATTGTCACTTAGATTTACATTGTTTTCTTGCATGTCAGTATGATATGAGCCTACGGTCTATTTAAATTAAGTTTGTCAAAGGCAGGATGCAAGAAGTGTGATTGATCACCTGTCATGACTCTTCCCTTTCCACCTTCCCTTACATGTTTCGTTTCATTTATTTGTTTGTGGTCTTTTCAGCTTGTGATCTGCAACAGCTCTCTGCTTCTTTGCAAAGATCTCAGATGGATCTCAGCTAGACAGCCATTTTTCCTCCCAAACCAGTACACGTTAACTGTTTCCAGCATAAAGGGGTCTAGTCTTGTAGCTCTTTTTGCAGAGGTTTTTTTACTGAGCATAGGAAACCTGAAGATTTGTGGATAAGGGCTAGGGAGTCCATTTGTTTTATGGGGTTTTTAGTAATTGCTGTGAAAGAGAAAAACTGCCCAGCAGCTGATGTCTTTCTAGAGGTCCTATAGCTTGCTCATGATCATTGTGACCTAAGCAGGAATAGAATTTTGTCCTTTGAAAGCAAAGTATTCTTTTTTTTGGCTGAAAAGAGCATAATGGAGTCGGATGATCCTTTAGTAGCTCCATTTCTTTAAAAGAGTTTTTGGAAGACAGCTGTTAGTCTGAAACTTCAGCTGGATACCCAGATCTCAGTGGGACCTTGACAGAGTTTAATTGCCATTACAGTTTGAATGACCACTTACTTGCTTATCCTCAGTTTGATGATTCTTTTAGTAGTTATCTTCATATGGGGGCAGGAGACTGGATAGAGCCAGTATGCAACCTACACTAGGGCAACAAACAGGCACATCTCAAGTTCCAGACTACTTTTAAACTTTAGTTTTAATCTTGAGTGCTGTTTAATTTGCACTTGTTAATACAGCTGCAGTTTACTCTGAGATAATGTCCTTCCTACAGGAGTGTATGTTTTCATCAGCACACCTTTATTTTTTTCCCCTCTCTAACTGGGAGTGTGTGGAAGTATCTACTGATAATTTAACAAAGGAAGTCAGCAGTAGTATTTCTCAACACTCATTAATTTGTTTTGTGTTAATTTGGAGTTGTCTTCTATGCTTTTCTTTCCAACCCTCTCCCCTCCCTGTAAGGTTTGTTTTGATTCCTGTAAATGGACCAGAGCTTACATAGGAAAAATGCATTAGTTCCCACCTTCCGCAGCGGACCGTAACCAAATCTAAGGCTTGCAGCAGCTCTTGTCTCTTGTGATACAAACAGGTTCACTGCAGTGGGATTTTATAGATTAAAACCTCTAGAACAGCCTTTGAACTTGTCATGGTCATACTGTTAATCTTGTTCCACTTGCTGTATGCTCTGTCCTACTGTAATTGTTCACTAGAACTGCATTCATAGGAAGGAGTTATTCTATTCACGATATAATTAGATATTTTGTTTTAAAGCCCTAGGATGCTGGGTTCTATGTTTGTAACACAATCAGGTCATATTTCATCTCTCTCATATGCTCAAGACCTGGCTTAGTCCCTGCAAGACAGTGGGAGCTAGAAGCATTTGTCACTTACCAACTACAGTAAATGCCTCTTGAAATATTTACCTTCAGACTCCTGCCTTTAGAAGCAAATGGTTTTAGTTTGGGTTTAAAAATCAAGGCACACCTCTTAAGAACTGCAATTTCACTACAGACCATTTATCTGTGAATGAAAATGCAAGCAAGTCAATCTCAGCCTTGCTCATGAAAGCAGCACTATGCACGTGGAGTGCTCGGTTGTTCTAATTTAAACTAATTTTCAAGTCACACGAGTGTATTAGAGACTCAGTTATTAAATGCTTAGGTAGTAAAAGGTGCTACTGATGCACAGGTATCATAGATTTGTGATGGTAAAACTTGGAATGGTGTAAAATACGTGATCTGGTCCCACTTCAGCATTGTTGGTTAGAGGCTGGTAGATGCCTTTCTTGGGAGCTTAATTAGCCAACAGATGGGGCTGTGGAGCTTGTTTGCTTGTCTATACTCCTCTAGTTGCTCAAAAATTGATACTCAATATAAATGTATCTTTTCATCTTTTTGTACTTATTCAGAGCAGTAAGCCCATGCGACAGGTATGTTTGATGAAGCAAAGATGACTGCATTATACTTAAAAAATACTAAATATAGTAACTGCTAAAGGGCATATAGTGTCGAGAATACACGCCCAGTGTTCCTTTCATGTTGCTAATAACTACCATACAGATTATTTTAATTGACTTCTATCCATAGATTTTTGTTTCCTGGAAACAAAATACCTGATCTGTAGACGAGAAAGGTATTTAAATATATATATAAATATACATATTTATTATATTTACTAGTATTGTCTGTAAATGAGGTCCTAAATTTGGGATTCTTGCTTCTAAAAAAGTCCCAATCTTTTCCTGAGTTCTTTGGAGGTGAACAGAAGTGTGCTTTATAAGCTCAGCCTAAACCTGTGGTTTTTAAATAGGGCTTTGGCACAAAACATTTTACTGTGTCAGATATTCTAACAGACTAAAAAGGATTAATAAAAATGCATTTTTAAACCTGTTTCAGAGCCAAATAAAGTACACTAGACAGATTTGAGTGGTGGATTTTGGATGATTGGCTTAGAATTGAAGGTGAATGTTTGACAGAAAAAAAATTACAGGGCGCAGACTTGGAAATTAATGAATGTTGTCCAGGTCACTGGACTTAACCCTATGTAAGAAGGCATCTTTAAAGCCCTAATGGCATATTGCCAGAGCAGAACTACATCATTTTCAGGAGCAAAGGCCATTACTTTTAGTTTAGGGAGGAGTCTGCAACAGCATATACAAAGTACCCTCTTCCTTAGTATCCCATTATAGAGCGTACATGATTTAGAAACTTCCTGAGCTAGGCTTTGTTTCAGAACCATGGTGATAAATAACCATCATTAATCACACTCCCCTCTCTATGCATCTCGTATTTTTTGACATTAAGTAGTCTTGGTCTTCAGAAAGGCCCATGGCAGTTTGTCTCACAGTTGAATTTTGCACTTTGTGAAAAGCAATTTGCTGCTGTTTCAGGCCTGTTATCTAATCTGATTGAATGCTTATTTATTTAATTATTAGTAAGGCCAGAATAGGCCCCACATTTTCTTACTTATTTTTTAATGATGAGGAAAGGCTGTTGCTCAAACATAGGAATTTCTTGGCTTTGGACAATCTTATACAGTATTTAATCCTTTTAGTCTGACCTCTTACACAATATCTTTGGGAAGCTTATTTTAGCAAGTTACAGATTTATAAAGGTTATGCCATTATGTTACACTTCTTGCTTTAACATTAATACTTGGAGTTTTAGGATAAGAAAACATCTTCCTGTGGGGAAGGCAGATTTTAACTTGTAACATGCAGTGTTTTCAGTACAGAAATGGAATTCAGTGGGGTGCCCAGCTCTCAAACCCTTTGCAAAGCCTCGCACTTTGCATTATTCTGAGAATCTTATTTTCTTAATAGGACTTAATAGGAAGTTGGAACTTTAATATAGCTTGCCATATAAAGAGATAAAGGCCACCCAACCTTATTGCCATCCCCAACTCCCTCAGACACTAGGGCCCAGTTTGTGAGAGCAGTAGCAGTACCCAGCACTGACTGCTTTATGCTCTCCTCAGCAGAGAAGGACCTCGGATACCCGAGGCAGACTGGGCCTGTGAGAAGACAACCTGTTAACTGGGTCTTTGGGTTCATGAGTGGCTTTTTATTAGTTTTGTCAATACACCTGGCAGTACAGGTTTTTTATCAGTGTCTTTTACTGAGAGTCTACATAGGTTTCTTACAGAGAGTATCTTTAAGGTGACTATTAGGGAGTAGCATTTTTTAAAGAAGTGTTTGAGACTGTGTTAGTCACTCAGGTAGTAATGTCAAATATGTTAAGCTTTAGACTATACAGAAGTCTAGAGCTGAGAGGAGTCTCAGGATTATTCTTTTCACTTGAACCAAGGCTAAATATAGCTAGATGATTCACCTAATACAGAAGATTTTCACTTAATGCATTCAGAACTCTCCAACAGCAGAAATGCTGTTTTTTAGGTGTTCCACCTGACTGCTTAATTATTCTTTGAGGATTGCTTAGCATTTAAGTCTTTAGCCTCTGTAATCAATATATTCCTGTCTTAGTCATACCTCTCTGAGAACATTGAGATACTTGCATTCATTGCTCCTAGCCATCTCTCTTCAATAGGGATAAGGATAGTTATTCAGCCTTTACTATAGATTAAGTCTCTTTGTCTTCTTGCAATCCTCTGGAATCTCTCCAGTTTGTGTACTTTACAGTTCATTACCAGAGACCAGACAATATTTCAGATGGAGGATTCATCAGCACCAAGTAGAGCAGAAAAATTACTCTCCATGTATCACAGACTCTGTCACAAATAACCCATGTAAATGGCAGCTTCTCAAAGCATGAGGTACTAGAAGGCCAGCATAAACTTCATCACACTGCATTGCTTTGTTACTTATATTTTACCAATGTTTAAATCTTCCTTGAGCAGAGCTTGTTTATCAAAGAGTCGAACTTGTGGAAATACCCTTTTCCTCAAAGACTACAAAGAAACAAAAAACCCATTACTTATTTTCTCCTTCCAGAAGCCCTGTCAGCTGGCAGTGCCTTTTCTGGTTCCACTGCTCAATCCGATTAGGCTGTCCATGTGTACTGAATCTCAACTTCAGCCCTTCAGTGCCTACTGGTGGGGCCTCTGCTGTAGCATGATACCTTCTGTAGTTCTTTTTGCAGCAGCATTGCATTGTTATTTGTATTAAGTTCATGGTTGCTATAAACCCCTGAGAAATGTTTATGTATTTGGTCCACAGAAAATGTAATCTCTGCATTTGATTTTGCTTTCTTAAGTGTAGTTCTTTTCATAGAATTCTAGAATGGTAGGGGTTGGAAGGGACCTCTGGAGATCATCGAGTCCAACCCCTCTGCCAAAGCAGGATCACCCAGGGCAGCCCACACAGGAACAGAGCCAGATGGATTTTGTTAGGTTCTGTCTGATCTCCAAAGTGAGATAGTTTTGAATTCTGATCTTGCCTTTTGAAGCGGTTGCCTTCCCCAAAAGCAATCTGTGAATTATAGAAATCCTTGTTATTTCATCATCCAGGCAGATAATGAAAATACAAAATAAAACTTTACTAATGATTGACTTCTCTGTGATGTCAGCAAGGGTGTCACCTCAGTTTGATTGCAAACTGCTGGTAGCTCGTAATACACTTTCAGATGATTGTGCCCTGTGTTTCACATCGGTATCATCTAGGCTGTGTTTCTTTAGTTTGTTCGTGAGAGGAAACCGTGCTGTGCACGGGGAAGCATCACAAACACAGCAGTTCAACACACGAGGCTTTTGCAGAATGCTGCTTACTGAGTGACAGTATCGTTTTAATCAAGGGGTCACACAGGAGTTCCAGAGAAACAGATGCAGCCACATTCATGAGCCGACTCTGGAAATACTCCTTTTATTGTGCATCTAACTGTGCTTCCCTTCTGGACTACAGATTCATAGTGACTGCACCTTCTTGTGTTGCAAGAGAAGAGTGAGCTGAGTAACTAATCTTTAGCTTTCCTTTTTTTTTGTGTGTGTGTTAGTGCCGCTTCATTCTCACTTCATTTTCATTTCAGAGGCTGAGGCTGTTAGAGGAATCTGACTTTCCTTGTAAATCAGATCTCAGGAGCTGGTATGTGGGTCTTTAAGGCAGAAATTTGAGTAGTTGAAGTTTGCATCTTTCATCTGTAATTATTCTCTGTTGCATCATGTAAAGCCCATTTGTCTTAGTAAGGGTTTAAGAAGAATTTGACTTTTGGGGAAGGATGATGTTTTAACATTCTTAAGGAAAAAAGTGGAATGGTTCTTTGTTTTAAGCTTTTTATGCTCCTTTAATCAATAAAGAGTTGTCAATTTTAGTCGATGATTTTCTGCAGGGAGTTTGCCTTGGTTTATTTCAACTTTAGCTTGGCATGTTTGTGAAATTTTACATCACAACATTCTGAAAAGGTTTGATAAATGTTTGTTCAGTAATGCTTTGTGTATTTCCATCGGTAACTCTATAATAATGTTCTGAGACCTATGAGGGAAGACTTTATAGAGATTTACATCAGATATGTAACTTTTCTTGGTAGCAAAGTTCATCAGTAGGTGAAAGTAAATGCCTGACATGGAAACCAGTAGGTTAACTACAAGTGCTAGTGGAATCAATCAGCAGTTTGTGAAAATATTTTTAAAAAGGTAGTAGTTTGCTGTGCTCCTGTGCGTGTTTACGGATGTTTGCTGCCAAATATTGCACGTTGGCATGTCACAATAGGAATTGGTGTACTTGTATGGGGAAAAAAAAAAGGTATATTCACTTATTTCTTAGCTGTTTGAGGTTCTTGCATAAAATAAATAGCTGAAAGCTGTGGAGGGGTTTGTTCCCATGAAGCTGTTGACTTTTTTCAGACATTGGCATTTCTAATAGAAATCACCCTCAATCACAGAGATAAGAATTATGTGAAAAGAAGGCCAGTTCCTAAATCAAATTAATTTATTCCAAGGAGAGGTGAAGTCAATTTTCAGGACTATTTTTAGGAGTACTTTTACACTTTGCACTGCTTGCACGTAAGTTAAGCTCTACCATTTTTTTCTAATGCTTATTTTAACAGAAGAAACATCTAAAAGTTTTCCAATTCAGTATTCGAAGTATCAGCTGCATCTTGCATTTTTATAAGCTACTTAAATTGAGATGCTGTTGCAGAGAAAGGTGTTCAGTCAGTATTTAGTTTACTTAATATATTGGTTATTTTTTAGCATGTCTGTATGTTACCTTATGCAACATGCTGCCTATATATAAATGCTCTGACAGCTCTGGACACCATTCACCAAAGAAAGCAAGGGCTTAGATACACAATACAAGTTTAAGAGTTTACTGAGACTAGAAATATAATTTACAGCAAACACTTTCCAACAGCTAAATTAATACGATGATTTCTTGAACAGTGTTGTTAGATGCTTGCTATAGGTACCACGTGGATTCTATCAGTATAGTTGTAAGTGCTAAATTTATGCTTTGGGATAGGATTTGGTTAACAGTTCCTATTACACTAATATCTCTTATCAGGTAAATTGGTAAATGATGTCATAAGCTGATTGTATGCTACACTTTTTAGTTAATCGAATTCCAGTACATAAAGGAGCTGGAGTTCAGCAATAACTGTGTTATCCTGTCCCATCTTTATCCAGGTTGTGTGGCTGTAACTCTTTAGGAATGTTCTTTTCACCACCACCATATATGTAAAATTTCTGGCATATGTCTGCAACTGAGATATTTTTTATTTTTATTTTTTTTCCTTGTCTTCCAAGGTACATTTTAAAAAGTGAACATCAATGTTGAATAGAAATTACATATTTGTAAAATGGAATTATTTGGGTTTTTTGATTGCCTTTTATTCTATAGTCAGGACTAAAGCAGCATAAGGAAAACCACACCTTTCTTACTACTGCAGATAAACACAAATAAAAGTCTTTATTCCCAGGCTTCACAAGTTAGCCTCCGAGTTAAAAGTAGTTGGACTGCTGCAGTAAGCAGGTGGGAGGAGGAAAGGGAGGGAACTTCTCAAAGGTTCAGTGTTCTGCGACCTGAATCTGCACACTACCAAAACCAGTGATACAAACATAGGAGGAAAGGATCTTCCCTTGTTCTCTGTGCCATTTCTGGTGTAGGCATCTACTCAGTCTTCTCAGCAAGCTGCCTGGCATTTGTGTCAATCTTTTCTTGCAGACTAGTGAAACAAAATTGTTGTGAACCTGATGTTTGCCTGTTCTTTTCCGTGAAAAGGACCAAAATAAACGTATGTAGCCTGTATCTAAAACCAAAGTTAACATCTAGTAAACCACTGAATACTGGCATTGCAATATGTTTAGCTGAAGTGACCAAAGACTAAAGAGGAAGGTGGGGAGTGTAAAGACAACCAACTGCTTTACTTCATCATCATCTCACTTGAACGGTGAGCTGTTAATAGACAATCTGCAGAAAAAGAAGCCAGACAAATATGATGGGCTGCAATAATTGCAGCTGCTACCTAACTGTTTAAGTTAGGTGTCTTCTGATGTTCCTTAGACATATAAAATGCAACAGGGGGTAGGGGGGAGCTCCCCATTTTCCTCCACATTGTGATAGGTCTTTCCATCTAGTTTATGAATTGGTTTTCTTTAAGGATGGATTCATACAGCTTTTATACAGCAGCATTTGAGACTTAGCATTCTAAAACTGGGAAACTTAGAATTAACTGCAGCTGTAAAATCTCATGGTTTTTTTCTCACTTGTGATACAATTTTTAATTAGAGGAATGTGCATTCAGGAAGGTGGATATAGCTCACAGAACAAACAGCTATTTATTTGTTGTTTCATGTGGTGCAGATTTTGTCAAATGATGGAAATGCTGCTTGTTACTGATTAATATACATTTATATATGCTCTTTGGGTGACCAACTGAAGCATGTAAAAGTTTATGAATAATTATTATTTTACCTAGCACAGAACTTCTATAATGTAATGGATTTTATTACCCTCTTAACCCTTTTTTACAGCTTAGAACTTAGAAATGGCAATGCTTTGTGGAACTTGTGCTGATTCTTCTTTTTCTTCACTTTTATAAATCTGTCATGCCTCTTGTCAGTCATCATGCTCTGAAACTTGGATATCTTTGGGTTTGTTTTAATTTATGCTCTAAAATCTGCCCTGAAGTAAAAGTAATTGTCATGCTAAACCTAGATAAGCTGCTTTCCAGTTCTCTCTCCCTCTCTCCCCCCCTCCTGTGGGAAGCTCATGGATGTGTACCCCATAGAAACTTGTGGCCTGTTTTGTTGCCACTGCTTCAAAGCTGAAGGCAGCTTCTCTACTGTAAAGTAGAACACAGATTTTGCAAGTACTTTGAAATGAATCTTTGGGAGATTGCCTCGTGTGCCACTTAGCTTTTGTAACACAGGATGTTGAAAACAATGCTGAGGCAATACTAAGAAAGGATTTGCTCTTTGCTGATATTACTGTATATTTACCATCTGGCATGTTGGTCTGCTTGCTAAGCTCTTGAGTCTGATCCTAGGGACAAATGGTGCACTTCACTTTGTAGCTAATCAGACTATAATACCAGCAGCTCTTGACATCAATATAAAAAAACCCCACTGAATGTTTGCATGGGATGTTATTCCCCAGAGCACTTACTGTAAAACACTGTCTTGAAAACAGGTATTTCAAATTATCTGTTAGTACTGGTGCAGGAAGTAAAACTCCTGTCCCCTCCCTCTCCCAGCTCTACAATGACTGAGTTATTTCATATACACTGTGAAAAGGAAGGGATGCCACTATTTTACCCCCAGAGAAGGAAGGCAGACACCCCGACCATATGTAGTACAGATGTTGATGATCTACAGTCATACTGCACCTAGTATTTAGAATTAGAGAATAAGGGTGTGCATTCCTACACAACGTAACGATCGCATCAGACAACAAACATCACTTGTCTACTCTGAGACTGAAGTTGAAGTTTTAAGCTGTACTTTCTAGATTTTTTATTTTTTCTGAAACCTGTGTATGTTTAAGTGAGTTTTTATTTGTGCCTTCGTGGAAAGCTTTCCTACCCCTGCACTGTTGACTGTCATTGCAGAGATTTTTGCAGGATTCTACACAGATTTGTTCTTTCCATTTAACATCAGACTCTTTCTTGCTGAAAGTTCCACTATTTTCATCTAATTCTATGCCTTCATGTAGATGCCTGGTCTTACATTGAGAGTTATCTCATTATTTCCCTCTCCTCCCCCTTATTATAGATCAAGGAAAAAAAGTTCTGAAGAGAATTATCTCTGCCAGCTTCTCCATCCTTTCATATTTCTGCTATTTTTTCTCATTCCCAGAAGAACTTGAATGCTCATTTTCTCTTTGAGTTAGTTTTAATCTGCCTTACACTTTCTAAGTCCTTTTTCCCGAGAAACAGAACATAATTACAAAATCCCCTCAATTCATTTCTATCATCCCAAATAACTGTGCCACTAAATAAAGTTCGTTGCATCTGCCTGCCTTTAATAACAAGAAGTGTTTCTTCAGTTTTAAGATAAACCATAAAAGCTGAGTTATGCGTTGATGCAAGGGGCTGAAATGATGAAATTGCATTGATGCCAGTGGCTGAAATGCTGAAATCCTTCCCACTTGCCTACAGACATTAAGAAGTGGTGAGTTGACCATGCAGATTTCTTGCAGTAGCTCCATTTTTATGTGATATGGAGGGACAAAAAAGACAGAGCTTGTCTTCCAGAACTTTAGAAATAACAAAAAACCCACACTTAGTATCTTCTTCTGAACATACATGGCCAGATACATATAGGGAAACAGCACCAGGTCAAAAAGAATGCTTTCAGATGTAACACTAGAAAAAGTTTCACTCGCTGGTAAAGCCTGCTTGCTGTAGGCTTTTCAGATCTAAGTTGTCTTGCATCTCCCCTTTTCTTTCAGTCACAGCAGAAGTCCTATGTCCATAAAAAGTTTTGCTTCCTCTGACATGAAAGAGTATTTTTTTTAACAGACACAGCTGACTGTTGATGCCCGGAAGTTTTGTAGGCTTAGTAAATCTAAGTCTTAGAAAGTCATACACAGTAGTGAAAAAGAAACAAGGAAAACAATTCTGAATTCTAGAAATAAGTTCCTTCAGAAAATTCTGAGTCATCAGAAGGGATTATTCCTAGACAATTTTATGTTTGCATCATGATTGTTGAGCCGCAGTCTCCGTAGGCCAGACTGGACCAAACTGTTCAACCTGCTGTTTTTGTCTTGGAGGAGCCAGCATACAGGGAAAGGGAGGATGTGAAACTTCAGGTGTTCAGTCTCTGTGGTGGAGGCAGGCATTTGACTGCCACCGCAGCTTCTGCATGCTCTGCCGGGTGGGATCCCAGTGCTGGTAAGGGTGCTCACCATCAGCAGACTGGATCAGATTATGCAGGAAAAAAAAAATACAGCTATTGCAGGTAACTATCCTAATAAAAATGCTTTGGGATCGCCAACAAATTTTGGCTGGTAGTGGAAAAATCAAAACATAGCTTTTAAAAGTTCAGTCTAATTTCTGGACACTCATTCTAGCAGCATGGGTGCGTAGAATGGCCTATGTACATTTTTTTCCAAGTTTCACTATAAGAAGAACCTGACCTAAATGATTGCTATTAATCATTAGAATCAAATTTGTTTAAATAATTAGGGGTCAGGAGAACAAGACTGAAACATCAGATATTATTAAGATAATCTATCTCCAGTCAGCTCTTTGTGCTTTTGTATGTCTGCAGGAATTTGGACCGAGAATCTCTAATACATACTCAGGATATGGAAATTAATATTTCATATTTAAATTACACTACATGAATATTTTATGCTTTAAAATACCACACTAAATGATTGAAAAGTTCACAAAATCCACTGGTTTATAATGATATTTTTAAAATACTTGTATAGTCTTGATTTGTATGCCATCAAAGAAAGTGATATTCTTAGTCCAGATTGATCTCTCATGCTGTATTGCTCTGGTTCACTAAGTTTTCTTGTCTGTTACTATCTAGAGATAAAAATGGATTATACTCTTTGGAGTGGTCCATAACATTAATGATGAAGGAAGATTAATTTTTATTCGGTTTAAGATTTGCTGTGTCTGGATGCAGGGGGTAATGCTCTTAACATCAGTGATTTTTGATCTAACGGATCTATAAGCTCCTGCTGCTCCCTGAATTGATTCCACTCACTTACTTTGCCAAGTAATGCTTTTAAAAACATTTTTGCTGCGCCTTGGCTATTTTTGCACATCTGTATTTGGATGTGTTTGCCCTTTCTTATGTTATGCTCAGTTGGTTTGTTGATCGCCCCATTTCTTTTGTAGCTGTAGCTTGACAAGGATCTGTATTCTCATGCAGTTAAAAATGAGTGTCATCACTGGGTGGGAACTGTTACAACAGACCTTTCACTGCAGACAATATTAGTACTGGTATGATCATCAAATTGTTGCTTGAGCAGCTAAAAATTCTTTATCAGCCTAATGAAGAAGACAACGAGCAACGTTCCTGAAGGCTATTCTGTTTGCATTTCTTTTATTCTGTTCCTTATGCTTTCCTAGGCAGTGGTTCCTTTGCAGCCTGAGTTAGGTTGTTTAGTAAGTGTGATACCTGGTTTTGCTGTGAGACAGATGTAGTTTCTGTATGTGAACAGATGCTTACAGATGGTATTCAGGAAGGGTGTGTTTATTTTACTCCGTACGTTCCTCTCTTGTATTTCTTAATAACATCCCTAGATGGGATGACTTCTCTGATTTAGTAGTATGAGTCATCCTTGATTGAAGAGAATACAGCCTTCCAGCTACAAATTAATTTCATGTATTCTATTTCTCCATCTATCAGTAGTTTGCACCTTGGTTTTCATTAGAAAAATACTTTTAATAAGTTTCTGTATTCATAATGAGAAAAAAATGTAAATCAATGATACATTTTTCTATACACAGTCACATAATGACTTTTAAAAGATGGCATTGAGTAGGAAATCATGTGCATAGGAAGTAAAATCCAGATACTTTACTGGCTTTTTCAGAAGCTTGTTGAGGAATTCAGGCTGCACTGCCTGTAATATTAGGTGCCTCCCTGAGGTGTGCCGGGTCCAGTAGCTGAGTCGTAAACACACTTTTTAAGATCACGACATAAACAGTCACAACACACTGTTTTTAAGATTAATGAGTCAATATCTATGTAGTAATAAATCTGTAACTTGTAACCAAACACCTTCATAGCAATTTATCTCCAGTAATACGTTGTCAGACCACAATTTCTGCTCTTATTTATATTTTTGATTAATTCACATAAAAGCCCTACAGAAAATTGTTTAAATTGATTGCTCATTATTTTCTTAACTCCTTAACTTCTAGTCTCATTCTTTGTGTACCCTTTACAAAATTCAACCATTCAGCTGTCAGTGGAAAAAAATGTTTCATGCCAGTATTAAGGTACACTATCTGGATTAAAAACCAAGCCTGATTCACCACAGGAATTTATTATCTTGGAACAGTCTGAAGCAAGACATTAGCTTTAGTAGGTATTTTAAGATCATGAAAGGTAGGACTCTGACAGTGCAGGATACAGCGTATTTTAATGAAGACATAGCATTAAGACTTGTGTGTGTAAATCCTGGGACTGTTTGGTGAAGCAAACACAGCACAACTGCAGGTATTTTAGTAGTGTGAAGGGCCTTCTAGGTGGGAATGTAGTTGTGTAAGATTTCAGTTACATTTGAAAAGAAATAAATTTCCAGAAATGGAGGAGAAGGCGGCATTTAGACTTTTGATTGGAAGAGTTTTTTCTTTACACAGGATAATATTAAATTAATAGGCATCTGTATTAGATGGAGAAGGTTAAAGATGTACAGTGAGTGTGTTAAAGTAACCATTTGGGAATGGCAAATAAACACATGAAAGCATATGATCACCAGTTCAATAAATCACCAGGGTTTGTACCCTCAAAGCATTAACTTGCTTTCACTCCTAACTTTATCTTAATTTTGGATCAATTAGAAATGCTCTTCAGAGTAGTAAGGACACATTTGCACCTTTTTATTTATAATGGTCAAGAAGAAAATATAGTTTAATCTTTTAAACGTACATCTGAAATTAAGCTCTTGTCTATATTATAAAACTTGAAGACTATCTAGAAAACAAATCCAATTATGACTTAAGCGAATGAGAAAGTGAAATCTGATTTAATTCTTTCAAAAGAACATTACCTCTTTCAACTTTTCATTATTAAAACTCTACAGTTTTGGGGTTTTTTTTAGCACTATAAAAAAAAACCCAAACCAAGCTTGGAAGAGAAGCTCTCTTCATGGAGGTCACACTCTGGTCTTTGTTGATTGATACTCAAGCTGAAAATTTGAGTCCTTATGCAAACTCCCGATTGTCTAGAAAATAAGCTAGAAAAATGCTTTCTGATAGATAGTATTTGTATTCTTAGATAGGGGATTATGAAAACTTAATGTAAGCATTAGAAAGAGCAAAATGGGCATGGTTTTAAAAAATTTTGTTATCTTTAGAAGTTCATCACTATTACTGACCATGCATAAATGTAACAGCAGGCTTTACCAAATGCTGTAAAAATCCGCTGTTATGATATAAAAAAAAAGTTGGAAGTAATGAAGTCACATTTCCACTTAATTTAAGAGCTCTAGAGCTGTTTTAGGAGTGAATGTAGCTTTGCATTTGCAAGAGAACTAAATACAGGGCCACTGCCCTTGCTGCTTCTCAGATCTACAGCTTCTGACTAGTCCTCAAGTGAAAGGGCTGAAGGGATGAGACGTGAGGTTGTACCCTATGCAAATACAGTTCAGATACTTGTTCAAATCCCATCTGCCTCCTTGAAAGAGCAGTATGTCATGCATATAGATCTGGATATAAACCAAAGTGACAACCACTTACCTTAAGTGTCTGTTTCTCAGGAAGTTCAGACTGTAATCTTAAACTCTTCATGCATCTATATTAAAGCCCAAGACTGGCAGATACTCACTTTACAGAGAAAACTCCCAAATTTTTAGTCATTTGTCACCTTAATGGACCAAGCAGTGACAACTGGCTTCTTGCTGGGCAGAACTGTAAGAGAGGCTGTGGAAGAATGCATGAGAATGGTGTGAGGAAATGGATATAATTTGTATTAAATTGAGGTATCTTTTAAGAATGTTACCGTAAACCCTACCCAAAGATGTGTGTAGATACCTGAAATGAACAGATGTTCTATGATGTTCTACTCCTGAAAAGCCTATCAAATATGTAATGCTGGTCCAAGCATTATCACACAATTAATCTCACTGCTTTTGATGGAAAATATTAAATAATTCAAAGACGTGTGAAAACCAGTAGCTTTAATTGGGTAATACACCATCTTTCTAGTGACTAAGCAATTAGAAATTACTTACTCTGTTATATCTTCATTAGACACTGACTTCTTTTGGTCAATGATATTTAACTTAGTTTAGCAGAAAAATCAGGTGGGTAGAAGGACTAGATAAAGGCAAATTTAACAGTGAGGAATGGAAGTGGTTTGAAACAGTGGAAAGGAAGAGAAAGAAAATATTTGTATGAAGAAACTTCTTGTGAAATATTCAGTAAAGAGTTTTGTCTTCAGGTAGGAGTTAACATTTCTATCGAAACATATCATGTAGATGAGCTTTGAGAAGTGAGGCTCCTTTACTCCTATGTTGTGGTTACTTCAAATATTATTATATTGCAATAGTAACTTTGTCAGATAACCATCTTTCTTTACATTTGTCAGTTTGCCTCTTGAACATTATCTAAATTCAATTAATTTAGTGTGAACTGAAAAGAAATATTTTTGCTGGGCCTTGCTGCTGCTCACTACCTAAATCAGAAAATATGTGATGGACAACACTAGAAGCTCTTCTGCTCTTGAAGAAGACTGCTAGAGAAGAGGGCTAGATACTGAAAAATGTGAATTCCGTTTCCGAGTTAGAAAACAAAAGTTCCCAGGTTAAATAAGTGAGTTTCTAACCACATACTTTCAACTTTAATAATGCTGAAGGGTTTTCCATCTTAAAATACTTCTGTGTTGATAAATTAGATAATTATCAGATTCTAATAATTGTTAATTATTATTTTTGTTTACTGTAATTAAAACTTTGTGCAATTCACATATATTCCAAAAGTAATGGCATTTTTTGGGGTGAAGTATATGCAGAAATTATAGAAAGGGCAAGAGCAAAAGGATGTCAACTCCCTATTAGTAGTCTAAATGGGAAAAAGAGGTCACTCATTTCTGTTGCTGTCACTTGTGGGTTAAGTTAATCTCCGTACGATTTATCAATCTTTTAAAGCACGGGATGCTATTTCAGCCAAATCATAAAGGTGATATGATGCTTTATTAGTGTTTGAACCTTAAAAGGCCTTCTAATTTTTGCTGAGATGTGCATGGTAAATCTAATATTATTTAATTGTAGAGCAAAGCAAGAGGTGTGTTACATAGGATTATGGTTATGATGGTTTTTACTGCTGACTTTATAACCGCATCCTTGACTTGTGCTCCATTCATAGGGAGTTG
This sequence comes from Megaceryle torquata, assembly GCA_024611175.1. Taxonomy (NCBI): domain Eukaryota; kingdom Metazoa; phylum Chordata; class Aves; order Coraciiformes; family Cerylidae; genus Megaceryle; species Megaceryle torquata. The sequence continues at coordinate 38,522 of JANIJG010020416.1, forward strand.
GCGTCTCGGTCCATGGACATTTCAGAGTTGCTACAGAAAAGACACTTTTTGCAATGCCAGAAACAGCAATAGGTGAGTATTTTATCAGATGATCACATGTTAATGTGTTTAAACTGTCACTGTGTGAGCGGGATGAAATGTGTTTGGCTGAAAGCAGTGGCATTAATGGAAGAATTTTAAAAAGGGATTGGAGATGACCATACGTGGGAAGTATTTTCTACTAAATTAATAGAAACTTATTATTCTGGGAGGTTGATCATTGAGGTTCTTAACCTGGAGCTTACTGTCTAGACTGACACAAAGATTGTTAGGATACATTTTTTTTTTAAATGGAAGTAGCTCTGAGGAGCTAATCCTTTGCTACAGATGTAGTCAGATAAAGTTTGAAGATCTCAGTGCAGGTATCACAGAACCACAGACTCACTGGAGTTGGAAGGGACCTCTAGAGACCATCTAGTCCACCCCTCCCACCAAAGCAGGTTTGCCCAGAGCACATTACACGGATTGCATCCAGGTGAGTCTTGAAAGTCTCCAGAGAAGGAGACTCCACAACCTCTCTGGGCAGCCTGTTCCAGTGCTTTGCCACCCTCACAGTAAAGAAGTTTTTTCCTCATATTTAGATGGAACCTCCTGTGTTCCAGCTTGTGCCCATTGCCCCTTGTCTTTTCACTGGGCACCACTGAAAAGAGTCCGGCTCCATCCTCCTTGCACCCCCCTTCAGATATTTACAGGCATTGATGAGGTCTCCTCTCAGTCTTTTCCAGGCTAAACAGTCCCAGCTCTCCCAACCTTTCCTCCTAAGAGAGGTACTCCAGTCTCCCGGTCATCTTTGTTGCCCTCTGCTGGACTCTCTCCAGTAGTTCCCTGTCAAATGTCGACTTTATATTTGGAACTCATTATTACTGAGTCAAACTGGCTGTACCATAAGATGATCTGCAAAGTTAATGAAGCAGCCTTTAAAATGCCAGCTTTTCTTGTAGATTATTAATGGAGACCCATTACAGTTGTGTACAGATAGCATGCAGCTGAGAACAGAGTGTCATCGTCTTCTTGTTGATTTGGGGTTTTTGTTATTATAAATAGCAACACATACCTTGTGTTTTCTAATGTTTGATCCTACAGCTTCTGTGTCAACTCTGAGAGGTACAAAAGAAAATGTTGTCTCTTAGAGCTATATGAGGATGTTGGTATGGCTCAAGAAAAGTTAGTCAGGTTAAACTGAACCCTTCAGTGAAATCATTCACGTTTCCCTTCCAAGACAATCCTGGCACCAGGTATCCACATTGAACCCATTACTGTCTGGCATATATACTCCATTAATGCTTTCATCATGTCCAATTCCCTTCTCCCTGCTTATCAACAATGTTTATGAAGAGTGCTATAGCCTATCCTGCATTGTCTCCCACAAAAAAGCCTTTCTGGTTTCTACATCTTTCCAAGGTGAGGCAGCTGAAGGATGACTGAAGTTGTTTTTACCTTAATGTCCTCAAGCAGGAGAATGAGGCTAGTCTGCAATATGTGTTGAACACATTTATTGAGAATAGAGAACCTTGTCTGGTTGTTGAACAGCTTAAATGGCACCAGGCATGGTGCTAACAGGTTCAGTCTTAGTTTTACCTCAAAGAATTAGTTGTAAGGAGTAGTGACTATTATTTGACTTTCCAAACAGTTATGTAATGTAAAAATTAAGAAATAATATTAGAAAGAAATAATAAACAGGATTCAGTTCCGAAAAAAAAAAGACTACAAGTTATAATATTGTGCTTTGGTTGATAATATTTTAAGTATGGTAATGTCATAGAATGTTTTGGGTTGAAAGAGAGCTTAAAGATCATCTAGTTCCAGCCCCCCTGCCATGGGCAGGGACAACCTTTCACCAGACCAGCTTACTTGAAGTCTTGTCCAACATGTCATTACAAGTAACGTGCATGTGTAGATAACTGGATTTTTGTAGTGCCCCCTTAAAAGGTCTTAGCATTTTTCCTATTTTAAAAAGCTTTCTAACACACACGTTTCTATTATTTATTGCTCTCCAGCTTGTATGAAATACTTCACAAGAATTACTCTGAAATTCTTAACATCTCAAATGAAGTGTGTTGAGTCAAATAAAGCATAATAAACCCTCAGCATCAGCTGTACAAGAAAACAATTTTAAGTGATTTTGGTTTTTTTTCAAACTAAACAGAGGTGTTCTTTGGCATATAAAATTATTCCAATAATGAAGTTACTTTCTCCACTTTCCTCTTCAAAGGTAAAGTAGTCTTATATTAACAAAAATTATGTACTGTACATATATTTCTTGTGTTGACAAGGACTTATTTAAATAAAAATAGACTGGGAAGACATGTAAAGGAAAAGCTTAGAACTTGCTTAGGAAAGACTGTAATTAAAAAGCTTTTAGGATCAGTTAGAAATAAAACCACTGAAATCTGTTTGGATATAAGGACTTAGCTGTTTTTATCTCTGTGGTGTACATTTACAATATCTAGCTGTCTAGATATTGTATTAATTGTGTTTTTTTCATATGTTCACTTATCTCAGTAGACATTACACCTTTTCTGTGAAATGAAAACAAAGCATTCATTCAGCTGCTCTATTTTCTCACAATTACTCTGCATTTATACAGCACTGTAAATAAAAGGATATAGATAAATACGACACTTGGCAAACAGAAATAAAAAGCAGTTCTAGATCGTAGGAGTTTGCAAATGACATAGCTAAGATAAAGCACTGGAAAGCAGCTTAGATGTAGGAGGGTATGGGAAACCCCCTGGTGGGAAGAACAAAAGATGAAAGTATGTTGGAAGAGTTGGGCTTAAAGGTGATGTTTTAATAGTAGCAGGCTCTTGCTTGTATAGGCCTTTAAGTTCTTAGCTTTATATGAGTCATTTACTAATAAATCTTTAACCACCTCTGCAAGATAAGGCAGGAATGCAGTAGTGCTACCTTTATTTTATGCGTGGCAACTGCAGAGTTTCACAATTGGCATTACAGTGAAGTGTGTTGCATCTGTCTCAGACCACAAACCATGTCAGCATTACAGCCACAGGCTTTTAGTCTGGTCAGCCTAGCAGACATTCAGTTCTCTTATTTAAGTAAGGATTTAAAAAATAGTTGGTAAATGCTATCATAAGGAAAAAAAAAAAAAGTATATGGAATATGTTAAGAGAAACCCAGTAGCAAGGAGAAACATGGGAAGCATTATAGAGAAAATGAAAAAGACTAGAACAGACAAGAGGAGTGAAATTATAAGAAGAAAGGAGACAGGGACTTTGAAAAGGATACAGTAGAAGGCACAGCAGGCTATGTTTATGCCACCAAGTTTGAAGGGGATTAGTTACACCTTCAGTAATCATGTTTACAAATTTCTTCATAATTAAACTCTTCATTCAGCTTAGTTTTATTCACCTCTAAAGCAACTTAAGCTAAATAAACTCTGAGGTCAATTAGAACTAATTTCCCTGTGTATGGCCATGTGGAAGAGCCCTGTAGATCCCAATAGATGATGGCTTTTCCTCTGGAATCTTACTGGAGCAATGGGAGAACTACATCAGCGTGGGTATTTTGATTACAGCAAAGAGGAAAAGGTTGCTGCTGTTGCAGTCCTGGGGGATGGGGACAATCATGTAATTGCCTTTTTGCTTTGGAAGGCATTTGTAAGAGAAGTCTCATTTTGAAATGAGGAATTTGGGGGTTTTTTTGGGGTTTTTTTGGTTTTTTTTTTTTTGCAGTAGTAGGATATCCTAAAGGAGACAGAAGAATAGAAATATAAAACTAAATGGCAGTCTTGGCATCAACATTATAGGTATGGCTCAAACTGAGAAGGTAGAATGCAGAGTAGACTATTCAGGACGTGAGTGCAGATGAAAAAGCAAGTAAGTGATGAATTTAGATTAATACAGCTTAGGGATTTTAAAGGGTGCCAAGAAGACACTCAGCATAGTAGGAGAAGAGAGATGTTTTAGTAGTCTGTGGGATGAGGAATAAATCAGTTAATGGCAACACACACATCAGTGAGAATGGGAATAGAATACTACAACTATAACTGATGGGAAGTGGCTCCTAAACCCAACTTTGTGACGTATTAGACGCAGCAGAACTAAAGGAGGACCAAGAGGGAACCAGAGAAGCTGAGAGATGGGTGAGAACATAAGGTGGTGATGGACTTTAAAGATAATTGAGAAGAGGAAAACGGTGAAGAGACGCTGTCTAAAAGAAACCTCCCCTTGATTCCATCCAAGGGGGGACCACAAATTTCCCCTATCTCTCTGTAATATATACATTGATTCTTTTGTGACTGGAAGCAATTTCTGTGAGTGAAAAATTACCACTTTCTATTGGAACCCCATTTAAACTCCTTCTTGTACACATTAATCTTCACAGTTAACATCTCTCGCTAATTTGTTAATCTAATTTGGTTTTGCTAGTTTGTATCCTTTGAAATTTATTTTCATGTTTCATTTGTTCTCTCAAAGTGAAAAAACAAACCAACACCACCCTTATTTAGTCTAAAGACTTTCAGTTTCATGAATGCACCATCGGTGATTATTTTGAAGGAGTAACTGGACACTTCTTTCCATTTCAGTTTCTGAGACTGGTACAGCTAAGCTTAAATTTTCTTAAGTGTGTTAAAAATTACAACAAGTGGATTTATTATGTAGCTGATTATATAACAGAATGAAGGTAGATATTGATAAAGTGATGATTTTAGTTGTTTAAACTTTTATCAGAGTAGTTATATGTGTTTTTCAATTGCAACTTTAAAAAGTCTTTTAAATTTTATTCACAGCTTTGGATTTTTAAAAATTACCCTACTAATAAATAAATGTAAGACAGTCACTAAACTGGAAAGTGTTATTTATTTAATTTTAATTGCAAGTTAGTCATAGATCCTGTCAAAGAGCCAGGTATTAGGTCAGCATCTTGTGTCTCCACCTTCAGGAAGACCCTGGCAATATTGTTGATCTACGAATAAATTCTCAGCTCCAAAATTTGTTCAAACTTAGCTGTGCAAGAGGGACTTAATCATTGTTTGGTATTTTTATTGTAATAAAAGCATGAGAGAAAAGGCAGCATCCAGTTTGTGCTTGTACAAATTATTTGACAGTTCTTTGTGTCGTTCTGGTGTTTTTTGCTGAGAGCGTGCTTGATTCTTCTGGCGCCTAAAAATGTCTAAGGTTGCTGTCAAATAGAATGATAGAATAATATTGTCTGGTATATGTTTATAAATTACGTGCCAGTGGAAAGGATACAGCTTGAAAAGCGTTCAAGAATTTGCTTTTAGGAAGGATCTTGATGACATAGAAATGTCAAACCAAGTCAAGGATAAGCTTGGGCAAGAGAGCTGAGAGAGCTTGGGCAATCAAGGGGACAAAAATGAGACAAGAAGAAATAGCTACTAAGCTACATGCACGATAAGGACAAGTTCTTCTCCCTTCACCTATTTATTTTGTTTATTACAGGCCTTTTTCCTGATGTAGGTGGAGGATATTTCTTGCCAAGACTACCAGGAAAGATTGGCTATTACCTTGCCCTAACAGGATTTCGGCTGAAGGGAAGAGACGTGCTAAAAGCTGGCATTGCCACGCATTTTGTAGAATCCGAAAGGGTAAGGTGCTGAGCGGTGCTAGCAGGGGCAGCTGACAGCCAGGATGGCAGCTCTCAGTTGTGTAGCACCCCAGGGTACTTCTACCACCTCGAGTGTATGCAGAGGTGCAATTATATTAGCTGTCTGTGCCCTGTGAAGGAGGGTCCTGAGATACTCTCACTCAAGCTGTCATTATAGTGCTTGCCAGCTAGTGACAGCTTTGCTTGGAAGAAGGAGCAAATGTTGCTGTCTTCATGTTTCTACTGTTGAAGGGCGTGATTTACTGAGCATAACTGAAGTTGCATGAAAAATGGTACAGTTTAGGCAACAGCACCTGAAATTAGAGACTGCTTACACGACTGCAAAGTTCTTAATGTAGGTAACACCCCGTTAATGTGTTCTTCATCCCTCTCCTTAGCAGATACCCTATTGGTTTCTTACAGCGGCTGTAAGAAAGTGTAAAATTTAATATATTTTATAAAGTTGGAGTCCTAATGTTCCAGTAACTTTCATGGGAATAAGTGAAGGAGAAACGATGGCTTCCTTTCCTTTTCTGTATGAAGTCCTATGTGAACTCTAACTTATTTACTTGGTACCTCTTTAAGAAAGTTGGGGGGTGGGAAGAGTATTTATGTACACGTATACTATACTGTACTACTACCATAGCAGTAATTATCCAAGAAGCAAATTTTGATTTACTTTTAATTAAAATCTTATTTTTGATAGATACCTGCTTTAGAGAAAGACCTGATAGCACTGAAATCTCCTTCAACAGAAAATGTTGCAGACTTACTGTATTCTTACCATGTCAAGGTAATGTGATCAGTTACTGAAATCACTAAGAGTTGTTGAATATATGTAAATAAAAATTCTTTTTTTAACCATGCTACCGATTATTTGGTTTATGGTTAAAAAAAATAATGGGTTTCCAAACTCTTTGCACTCTATAAAATACTGATTTGTAGCACTAGTGCCTCCAGTGGTCAAAATCAAAATTGAAAGTCTTCACTTTTATTCATTTCGGATGCCCCTCGAATTCCTGTCGTGCTCAGCTCACGCTGTTCCTGTGTCTCTGTGTAGGTTTCCAGCCAGTATCAAGACGATGCAGAAAATATACTGCTGCTTAATTTCCCCCCTGTTATTCTTGGATTTCTAGCACGCATTTCAGAAAGCAAAATAGATAGCAGCTAGCAGACTGAGAGTTGTGCATGATGCCAACTGCAGTCTTGGGGAGTCGGTCTGAAATTCAGGGATTCTGACAAACACAATTAACAGGGGCTGAAATACTGGGCCTAGTCCAGAGATTGCCAGAGTTGTAGTGGCAGTTATTAAATGCTACGCTGCTTACTGGGAAATGGATGTTACACTTCCATCCCAGAAACTTTCTCTTTACTGACCTCAAGAAATGTTTTGCTAGCTTGATGCATTTGATGTAAATTTGAGCATTGTTTTGATGCAGACCGTCTGCAGTCTGCATTTGAAGCCTGAATTTAAAGGTTGGTCCTTTAATTTTTACCATATTTTGTTTGTAACCTCGAGGTAATTGGAAGATGGTGAATGAACACAGGAGATAACAATGGGATAAATATTAGCAGAGTGCAGATACGTTGTAGGGAAAGCATCTGAGTACTTAAAGCAGTATATTCAGGGGAAGAAAGGTGCTGTGGATGGTGGACAAATCCATAGTTCTTTCTTGTGCTTTTTAGGGGTGAATGTAACTGTATTGATAATAGATACTTACAATTTGTTTTAGTCCCATGTAACAGTGGGCATGAAAATAAAAGGATTTTGCTTTACAGTAAGTTTATTCAATGAATAAACTGGTTTTATGTGCATTGTAATTTAATTTCAAAGGAAAGAAAACTTCTAGAGTCAAATCAGGATTCAATGTATTTGGTCAATCTAAGTATTACTCCCTAGTTGGTTGGTTTGAAAATGAGCTGTGTCTGCTCTTCTTTTGGAATGACTAAGTTGATATATAAAAATCATTTAGAAAAATAAATGGGGTAAGCTGATTTACATAGGGGTATTGATTATTTTGACAAAATAAAGCTATGCAATAGGAGTGATTACGTGTTGCAGTATACTGCTTTACGAGATGACGTTGAATGGAGAAGGAAGCTGTGTAGTTCTAGGTATCAGAGCTGAAATGACAGGGAACCTTTCTTAGCTTCAGCTGCCGTTACTGAAACATCTGCTTATGTCCTAAGCCCCTGGTTGCTAGAAGATAGGAAATGTTTGACAGGCTTTCCACACAAGGTCAACAGATCTTTCACACTCTTTAGCTGTCTAAATAAAATTTTGTAAGATAACAGAGAAAAGATAAGGGAGAGATATGCACATTTTGTTCTTTTGTTTTCAAGAAATACATATATACATGCCTATATATTTTTTAAGAAAATCAAACTTAAAGAACAACAAAAAATCTTTTTTTTTTTTTAAGATTTATCTACATTTTCTTAGTGTATTTGATAGAAGTGTATCGATAATCACCACTGCTTGTGTACAAGGTAACCACCTAGCCAAGTAGGCATGCATAGTAGCTAAGAGCAAGAACTGCATTATAAGGTGACTTCTTTAGCATTCACAAGATAAAGTAACAGATTCAATTATACACACTGCAAAATTGTAATTACTTAAAAATGACAGTGTCTTATGAAAATTAACTGTTCATTTATAATACTATATTTCTTTAACACAAGCAGTTGACATTTTTCATTACTGATAGGCTTTTCAGTGTAAAATGACCAAGTAAAATACATATTTTCTTTTTAAATAGAGCAAAGTTGATCAAGAAAAGCAGTTTGTACTTGATGAACACATGGAGAAGATTAACAGGTATTTGTCTTTTTTCTTGTTTTCGATAGAGAACACAAAGTTAAATCCAGAAACGGTGTCAGTGTTGACAGATAAGGTGATAGAAATGACATTCATGTTAGCCATTTAAACTTTTTTCTCTTTAGGGGGCATTATCTGAAGCTCATTAAATGTTTCACTTGTCAGAATATTAAATGCTGGACCATATTTGCCTGATTGATACACTGTTTTATTGAGCAATTACCCTATGGCACATTGAAATGCACATTTTCTATAGAAATGGGAAGAGGATTTGTGAGAGTTGGACAGGAAATGTTATGCAGCACATTTATACTCGTTGGTATAAGGCCATTTCTATAATTGTTTGGAACTTCTGTGTATCAGAGAGGGAAGGAGAAATAAGTGAGAGTGATAAGCAGCAGCTAAAACTCTTGAAGAAGGATGTCAGTAACTATGTTTAGAGATGAAAGATGTTGAAACCAAATCAGTAGAATGGAGCTGATAGCCAAAGATTTGATGTGTTGTAAAAATACAGATACTGATAGTAAAAATACAAATGTACTGAAATTTACTGAATGTACAAATACAAAGACTGATAGTAGCAATTAAGATTTCTGGATAAATAGCAAAGTTTGTAAGCAAGTTACAAAGGAAGAGGAGATGGCTGTCAACTCAGTTACTTAAAACTGAACAACGCAGTGCTAAGAAAAGCCATATCAGCTGCTTATGCTCTGTTTCTGATTTGTGTTACTAGCACTTCATACAGGAGAGGAAGACAGAAGCAGTTCATTCATTTATTAACTGTTTTTTCTTTTAGTCTTTTTTCAGCAAATAGCATGGAAGAAATCATTACAAAATTAAAGCAAGATGGTTCTCCTTTTGCCATTAAGCAGCTAGAGGTAATGTATTCTGTGGGTTTTTTTTTTTGTTCAGAGATTTTAAGCCTAGCTCTGTACTTATCATGAGGCAGACTTGAATCACCTCATTAACATAACTAAGTCTATGTAACACCAGGAGGACATTGGACTGTTATCCTCAGGTTCTCACAGCCAGCCCTGTGGGATTGTCAGTAGTTCTACTCTGAAAAGAATATTCCTTTGTAAAACCATACAATGTGAGTACCATCATACTTTGCAGAAAATTGTAAACTAGTAAACAAAACCAAAACAACTCCCTTTTCCCCTCCTTATGACATGGGGGTTGTTGGTGACAAAGGTTCTTTTTATAGCTTCTCATTTTATTGCCAAGGGTTGGAATTAAACAGCGCCAGAACAACGTTGATTCTTTTTCTTCCATTCCAGATATCTCATCTGGGTAAACAGCAAGCATTTTATCATTACAGAGTACTTTGTTATCTTTTGAATGCACTTCTGAGTGTTGGACATAGTCACAACTCAAAAGTACAGTAATACTACACACTTAACATACACTTCTGCCTTAGAAATAAGAATTCATTCTTATTCCTTCATAAGTAACATGTGCGTTTTCTCTTTGCCTTTGGAGTATCTGTATTCAGGTGTCTTGTAAAAGTGTCAAATATTACTTACAATTGGATAGAACACAAGCATTTCTCCAACAAAAGCTTTGTTTTAACTTTAGTTAAACTTTAGTAAAACTTTAGTTAAAACTCACAGAAGAAATCCTGCTCTTGTAATAAAATAAAACATCCATCATCCTCAAGCCTTCATTTGAGCAGAAGGAATACAATTTTATAATGCAATATCATTAACATTAGGCATCTTGTCCCAAGCATGCAGATACATTCTGGGGGTTAGTTTTTAATTAAAGATGTAACATTTATCACTGGAACAGTTTCTGAGAAAGGAAGTTATCTTTGTGCCAACCAGTGTGCCTAGGACACCGCAGGAAGTTTAGCGTTCCTATTACAAAAGCAAAACTGAATGAAAGGGAAAGCTTATTTTCTTCCCCCTATATATGTAGATAATATATATGTATATTTACATATATCTACCCCCCAGATATTTACAAATATTAAGATCTGCTGAGACAGTTTGATAGCATGTCAATAGCAGGCACTTTTTGATGTCTCTCATTTATATTATTGAGTTACAAGATGATATTTTATTTGTAGATTTTATACATTTTACTAGAATTCTGCAAGGCTGTTATTTTGTTTGTGTTCAGCAGAGGCTGAAAACAATCAAGATCTAGTTGCATATAGCTTTTCCTAAGTTAATTTCATAAAATTTTATGGCACTTTAAAACATAATCAAATGTAGTGGGATATTTAAAATAGTATATATCTTTTAAAGGGTGCTTTGTTCAACATACAATTTGCACTACAAAAGTCTGGAAACATTTTGTTACTGAAATATGTTAGCTGGATAGTTTGTTCTGTCACATTTGCTCTAGTTACTCAAACCTGCTCAACTTGCTTCTTTCATCTTCATCCTCAGATC
>JANIJG010020416.1:49442-92402 GCA_024611175.1 Megaceryle torquata
TCTTCATCCTCAGATCATAACAGTTAAGAAAACCATAAATGTACTTGTTCCTTGTTGTTTGGGGCGGGGGGGAGGGGTGCACTGGTTTTGTATTTTTAATTTAGAACTTAAATCTATGTCATCTACTTCAAAGTTAAGATTTTGCATAACTGATTTTTTTTTTTTAAATTTCTGAACAACAAGAAGAAAAGGCTCTTTTGTTTGCTTCTTTGATTTTCTTATTGCATGTATTTATTAGTACTTTATAGCAGCTTTTTTCTTTCATATGATTCATAATGAATGACTGTCCTTGGAGTTGTCAGAAGTTCAGTAACAGTTGTCAGTCATCTGCTCCATTCAAGTCATGAAACTGTGTTAACACGAGTTGCTTCTGTTCATGCAAAAATTTGTGGAAAAAACCCAAAACCTTCTCTCCCCCTCCCCACCCATTTTCTAGCAGGTGCAAGGCTTATTTGTGTCCCGTAAATTTCAGACAAGCTTCCAACAGCACACGTTCTGTGCCAAGCAGTGGGATTAAGTAAGCTTGTAGGATCAGATACTTATTTTCTTCTGTGAAAGCTCCACAAAAATCAAAGGAAAATGCATTTGTGGGGGAAAAAAAAAAACTAAAAAGGGATTCGGGTATAAATCTGGCTTTCTCCAGGAAAGGCTTGCCAGTTAATCTGGAAGTTTTGTTTTACTAGGGAAGCAGAACTGTAATGAAACTTAATTTTAGCCAGAGGAAGAATGGTATTGTGCACCCTGGCAGTTGAGCATTTGACAACGCTTACAGGCAGAGCTCTGGCCTGCTGTCACATTTCTTGGAGGAGCAGAGTTCAAAGAACTGGTTAGAGCAGGGAACATGAAGCAAAACCATGACAGTCTGAGCTTCTCCTTGATGGTAGTTCACTGACCTTGTGTGAAGCAAGTAATTTTCCTCATCAGTAGTATCACAGTACCACAAGTATGTCCATAAACGATAGTTTCTTTTCACTTTGTGAAGCTAAGGTTTCACTTCAGTGACTAGGTACAGGAAAACCAGCACATCCAAATGATAAATGTAGAGACTGTAGGGATTCACTAACAGCAATTCATATGCTTACATTTTGTTTCCCTGTATATTTAGTATGATATGTATTAGTAATCTTAGGGAGTAAGCCCAAACTGAAAGTGTAATGCAAATACCCTAATTTGGAGGTGCACCTTGGATATACAGATGCCTTTTAGTGTTAATGAAATGGAACTACTAATTCTGCTGTAATAACTTAAGTACACTGTGAGCTGTGCTATCCCAGGCATTCTGTTCCACTTGATCTGCAGTACTTTTTACTTTCCAAACAGGCGTGCTTGGCAAGCTTTCATGTATCTGATATTGAAGTGATTTGTATGAGTAAGAATGCAGAGTTGTTAAAATTCTACTTGAGAATGGCTTCATGATTTAAATCACCTTTTGAACCCAGTTACAAATAGGTAGAAAGCGAGAGTACTGACACAGCTTTTGTACTCGTAGTAAAATACGTTTTAGAAACCTTTTACTTTATAGCATCACTTTGTTTTCAGGATTTACATGAGCCAAAAAGCTTTAATCTGTGACAGAAGTACGATTTCTAATGAGATAAAGCAAGCATCTGGGGTCAAAACCTTCATTGTTACTGCATAAATTCCAGTGTAGTGTGCAGAGCACTGCAGAGACTAAGAATTACAAGACATCTTGTCCAGATCTACTGGTCAGGCTGGAGTGCAGACACTAGCTCCCAAAACTTTAAATGGGTATGAGGTAGGTGGGTAAAAGAGATTGCAGGAACGAAGCTGGCTGATGTCTTGGCAGTGTTGAACTCAAGTAAAGAAGCATTCTGAAACTCTGTTAGCAGATCGGTGAGACAATGGTACATCTGTCCTTAAGCAGCTTTCCTGTGATGCTTTGGTTAGATACTTGTATTTTGTCAAAGCTCATGCAGAACCGTTTTTCAGCGTGGGCAAACAAAAGTTTCGGTATCTCAGAAAGTGATGAGTGTCTTCCTCTATTGCAAGGGAAGTGATGCACTGGAGCTGTGGGAATTTTTTTGTTGTTTGGCTTTTAAGTTAAAGAAAGCTTCCCTCAAGGACCCTCAGCAGCTCAGGTCAGAAGCTTTAATGGGCCATGGAGACAAAAGATGCAGTCACTATTCTAGCTGTTATTCTTGCAAGGAACTCCACCGAGTCAGTGCCACTTAATTCAGTCACCTTCTGATGGTATCGTATTGGAATTTGGGTCTATTGTAAATTCATCTTGCAGCTTTCAGGGTCACGATGTTGAAATCAAGACGGTCTCAAAGATACTGGAATAGAGTCAAATATTCCCATGAAGACGTCTTTTCATTTTATTGCTCCTCACTTCAGCCTATCCTGTCTCATCAGCCTTGCTTGCTAGCACCAATGCCCTCCTTCTCTTTGTACAGAGGAATTATTTATAGATTCACTGGTGACTCATTTTTCTGCAATTACACCTACCCATTTTCTTTCCTTGTTCCTCTTCCTTCAGCTCGATGTATGGCAGTGCCTCCTCCACCTTCAACCTCATTGATATGCCAAGAGAAGGCAGCTGCTGGATGCAGTAGACTAGTTAAGTGCTGTTTTCAGGTCTTCCTCATTTCAGTGCTTTCTTTGACCAGAAAGAGCTTGCCATTACCATTTCACCTATGGAACCATCTGGTTGCACTGTGCATACCATTTAATCTGGTTTGAGCAAAGACTTTCTACTTTAGATGGCAGGATGTGAAACTCAGAGGAAAAAAAGGTCCACTTCAGTCGTAAAGCCAGCAAGAGCATAATATGGGAAATAAGGGGTCCAGTTAAGAGTTGCTATCCAGCTGAGACCTACATAGTGATGCATGTAGAGGTATAGCTCGTTTATTTATTTGCTGAGAGGCAGCTTCTTGTTAGACCTTTACCAGAACTCTTTCTAAACCAGCTTCTCTCTCAAAGTGGTCAACAAGCAGATAACAGAATGACAGAACCAGTGCTTTTAAGGTACAGTTGCACAGCCTCCTGCTTGTACAGCAATTACATGTTTTCCAGCTTAACTAGGCAAAATGGGTCACTGCTTTATCAGCTGGTGTCTGGAGAGGGATGAAGTGTAATTGGGAGCCAGAAAAAATGTTAATGTTGGTGACTGGAAACCTGCCATTTCAGTCTGTGGTTAAGTAGTCTAATGTCTGCAATGAAAATAATGGAAAGAGGCAAATCTTACCATCTGCTGCTTTTCAGTAGTGGTAAAAATGTCCTAATTAACAGGAAATGTCCACTGCACTGTGAATGATACAGAGCTTTTAGTTGGGTTTGCAAGGGAAGAAGAGTCTTGTTTAGAGTAAGAAAACTAAGATCAGCAACAATAAGATTTAGCTCCTTTCCCTCACAGCCCGGAAAGCTTTCAACCTCAGTTCTGTTTTCTTAACTAGGTTTATGTCTTTTTTTCCCCACCTCCCTCTGCTGTTTACTGGCATGCTGTTAATTGAAGAATCGTCATGGGAGACTGATTTACAGTATTTATTTGTGTGCCTTAAACAGATCCTGTCTGTTGACTGACATTTATAGCCTGTAGCTCTATCAAAAGAGGGCAGGCAAGACAGACTTCCTGTAAGCAGAGCTATGTAGTACTGAACTACTGTGGTTACTGTTGAGCCCAGATGAGAAGCCTCAACAAATACCCATTTGTGTTTGATTTCTTTTAATATATTTTTCTTCCACAATTTCCTTCTTTGTGTATTGTCTAGTCTTTACAGATGATCATAAAGCAACTACTTAAAAGTTTGTGGCTAATCTTTACTATTGTTACCTTATGATATCAAATAAAACACAAACACTGTACAATACTAATATCAGCTACAATTATCAGTAACATCTTAAGAGCATTTCAGATTATATGTATGGTATTAAAAAATGGATTATAATTGCTCCTAACACTCACCTTCCCTTCTCAAAAGAATTTGTTTGGAAATGGCTTTCAAGCTGCGTTAGATTCTCTGGCTAGTAGTAATTTGTTCATAACCAATGGGATAATTTCTAGGGTTCTAGGCTTTCCACGAGCAGTGGCATACATCCCACAGATCTTGCTGATAAAGCAAGTAAGTTCATGTAGTGTGACAGCATGGTGGGAGGGAGCAGGAGGAATAGGAATTGCATAAGAGAGCTCAGGGAGAAGAGAGCCATCATCTATTTGAAAGTTTAAAATGCAAAAAAGACAGACTTGCAAATGTGTCTGAATTGAAGAGAATGAAAATAACTGTTAATGTCTTCCCCAGACTATTAGTAAGATGTCACCTACATCCTTAAAATTGACTCTCAGACAGCTCAGAGAAGGAGCTTCCATGAGCTTGCAGGATGTACTCACGATGGAATACAGGCTGAGCCAAGCGTGCATGGTAAGCAAGCAGCTGAGCCTTTCGTCTCTTTTGAGCCACAGAGGGGTAGCAAGTTTGAGACTTAAGTTTTATATAGATTACATCAAGGGCTCACAACTTCCAGGTTTTAACTTTCAGTGTCTTCTTTGTGTATTTATTAGGCTGTCACTTTATTTTTTCCAGTTCCATGTCTTTATATGCAGCTTGAGTCTACATTAATGATCGTCAGAGCGGGATGGTAGAGGTTTTTGTTAAGAAAACTGTGATAACTTTACAGTATAAAACGTTTTGTATATGGACTAGAATTTAAAAAATGGTGTTCTTGAACAGATTTCTTATTTAAATTACTTAAGTAATAGCAGGATGGGAATAGTTGTATATTCCTGCCTTGCAGGAGTGCTGGATAAACTTATTAAAGAAAACAAGAGAATTTAGTACTATTTGTAGTAAGGGCTGACTACTTGGCTAACATCCTTTCAGTAGAACACAGTTGCTGACTGAATTATCTGAACAAATTCCTCATAAAGCTTCCCCATGGCATCCTTATTATTAGTTTTATCACGTATTTTAAAGTAAGATTTTTATGTATCTGATTAAATTATTTGTGATAGTTAAAGTAAATGGTTTAAAAAAACAAAAAAAAAAGGTGAAAAAGTATCTAATTCTGATATGTTAGTGCCTGACAGTATCATTGACATATTTTTCCCCAAACTAGTATTGTTGCTTAATGGCAAGTGAAGCATCCTTAGGGATTAAGATGTTATGTTTACCTTTATAAAAATAAAAAACTGGATGTTTCTAGGATTCCATTTAACTGCAAAGTGTTCCAAATACACAGAATACATCCCAGTTCCTGAAAACTGGCCTTTCTCTGAAGAATTTCTGATCCTACACACCTTAGCCCCCTTCATGCAAAAGTCTTTAAAAAAAATAAAGAAACAAACTATGAGAGAGGGCTTGCACTGTGTAAAAGCTGGCTGATCAATTACAATTCAACAGACTGATTTTAAGATTTGTGGCTGCACTTAAGCAAGAAGGTCTAGAACTCTTTAATAAGTAAAGAGAAAGTAGGGCTAGGTGAGAACAGTACAAGTGAGATTGAATCTGAATCTTGAGAACTTGCATTTCAAGCAGAGGTGGGATAGGGGAAGATGGGATAAATAGAATCTATCATGTTACAGTTGTTTGTTTGGTTTTTTTTCCTAAATCTTTCAGAAAGGCCATGACTTCTATGAAGGGGTTCGAGCAGGTGAGCATGTACACGAGAAACATTTTTCAAATGTAGTAATTGCAAACTCACCCTTGTGTTGTGTCTCTGGACATTAAGAAAAGTGCATGCAGCAACAGCCCAGAGACCACTTCCCAGCTTGCTGCAGTTTGGGCTTATTTATTATTTGTTCTAAAATGTAACAGCCATTTTTTTTTCCTTTGTGTAGTCTCATTTTCCTAATATTATTTATTTACCTGGTAACACAGCACCATGAAAAGGTTTCACCAATTTGTTGGAAAAAGTTCAAAAAGCAAGTAGCTGTGTGTATTGTTTGTGTGTCTAGATTTAGTGTTGACACATAGCTAGTTCAACCAGGTATAAGATGCTTTAAGACCCAAAGTCAAGAACAGCTGCACAGAAAACTGTTAGAACAGAGACTGCTTTCACCCATGTCCAAAATCTTTCTTATCCACACAGAGGTGTCTTACTATTAAAAATATATATATGTAAACTTAATATTAAGTACTTGCAGTTCAGCAAGGTTATCTGGGGGACAGACTTAGGTTCTATCCTTGATTCGACTGCTGACTCACTATGCAGCTTGTCAAACCCAGTGTCACATCTGTTAGAAACTGTAATAGTTATTTAGGTTCTCTTCAGCACAAGATGAAACAAAGCAGAGGCCTTTTCTTTTCCAAGGAGCTTACGATACAAGACATTTGGATGAATAATGCTTTGGGTTTGAGAGAACCTGAGTTTTAATTTGCACAGTTAGATACTCGAATAGCTATTATCACCTCCTCCTCATTTGTTAGATCTGTCTTTTTAGAGTCATTTAAAATCCACTTGAGTAGTGGGTATTAGTTGGAGTGTTCACTGTTAGTAGTACTGTATTAAAGATAGCATGGGGTGAGAGATGCCAAGTTTGTACAGCATGGAGGAAAGTTTCTGATTCTAATTAATTAATCTTTAGCACTTACTAGTAGAGACTTTTGAAGAATTTACCACACATGTTGACAAGTTTTATTTGCGTCGGTAACATGGACAAAGATATTTGAAAAGAATATGCCTAGGATGTATTCTAAATTGCCATATAAGGTGCTGAAATGTAGTTATTCAGGAAGTGAGAAAGACTGAGAGTCAGCTGAATACCAAACCAAATTCTCACTTGTAATACGCAAGGTTATTAAACCACCTGGGGATGCAGTAGAGGACAAAAGCAAAAATCACTTGTCAGTGTGGCCAATAAATTACACAAACAGCTTGTAAAGAAAGAAGCTGCTGCAAGAACAGCAGTTGGGAGGCTTCTCTTTTACACAGGATGATATAGCAAAAGCTTAACTCTATCAAGAGAAGGAAAAAAAAGAAAATAGAAGTAAACACCAGAGATCCATCTGCACCGATGGGACTGCTGAGAAGAATCATTTGTTCTTGAAGTACTTTTGCTCTCTTCTGAGTGCATATATATGTACACATCTATCTTGTCCTCAGAGTTAGCTTCTTAAAGTTCTTTCTTTTGTTTAAGAGTGGTACAGATTTTCACTTAAGATTGAGATCATTTTTGCAGTTGGGTCTAATCTTATAAAAATCATTATCCAATGTTCTGAGTGTCTTTTTCCTTAGGAAGCAGGGTGATTGAGTATTTCACAGGATCAACCATAGTGAATAAAGATAAAAATTATAAAAATGTTAATTTAAGTATTAGCTTTTTCTTTATTAAAACATTACATTCCAAGCATTTAAGAGCCAGCTGCATTGACCCTGTCTACAAGAGGATCTGCCACAGAGTAAAGACATAATAATCAGATTTTAGTTTAAGATTGTTTTTTCAGCAGCAATGGCCATAGGTCAGGTTTTAATAACAGCTTTCATCTGCTTCAAACCATCATTTAAATAGGCATGCTAGGGAAGTAGTTTGTGTAAAAGCTTTTTAAACCTCCTTTGACCTAAAGTCAAAATTTCATTTTTCTTTCAGCTAGTTTTCTTTCAACCAGAATGAAAAATCTGCTGATAGTCTTCCCCATTTAATGGTTGGACTCGATGATCTGAAAGATCTCTTCCAACCAAAACCTTTCTCTGACTGGTGCTAATACAAGAAAAGCCAAAACCCTTAAAGCATAAAATACACAGATCATACTTCACCAGCATTTTCCCATATAATGGTAAATATGGTCTTTGAACACTTTAGGTATCCATTTTTCACCTTGATTTATAGAGTAATACATAAACTAAGAAATGCATAGCTCGGGATAATTTCCAAGGATTTGGGGTTTTTTTTATTCTTACTACATAGGAAATGTAATTCTTTTTGGAGTCAGTGCTCAGACATATCCAGGTAAACTATGATCTCAGCAGCCTGAGGGCACAAAAATCTGTTAAATTAACCTCCTAACTATTTGTGCAGGAAAGTGCACTTCAAATGGAATTGTAAATGCCTTCTCAGTAGTGCTGATCCTGCAGATGGAACTGCAGAGGCCTTGTAAGTATTGCTGATTCTGTGTGGCTTCTGCCCTCTCTCCTGCAGCTCTAGCAGCTGGCAGATGCGAGCCTTGCCCTGGGGGACACAAATCCCTGCAGTCAGTGAGGGCGGAGAGAAATTTCATTGCGACTGACAATTTCAGGTGTTTAGAAATAGCAGTGTTTTGGCTGTGTCAAATGAGGGTAAGCAATAAAGTCACTGAACAGAGAGGGTTTGAAATTTATTATTTAAGCAAAAAAACCCAGATAAACTGGGAAAAAAACGCTAACACGATGTCTGTGTTCAGTTACTCTTATCATAATGAACTTCCCTTAGCCTACCTTAGAAGTCTTCAGAATTCTTATTCTGTTCTTGTAGTGATCAACATCTCAAGCTAGAGAAACACAAAATATACATCATTTAATGCAGAAAGGGAACATTTTCATGATACTATTAGAAAGCAAGTATTTTCACTTATGTAAGATGAAGCACTTAATTGGAGAGACTATTAGGAATATTCCATTTCTCCACCAGAGCAGAACTGAACCAAACAGAAAGATTAACTCGTTTACACAGTACTAAACTTGTGGAGAATTATCAGCAATTACTCCTGTATTTCTGAGTTTAAGCTGCAGTAGTATACACATGGATTTTTTTTGGTTTGTTTTGTTTTTGGTTTTTTTTTTTTATAGAATGGTATAGGCTGGAAGGGACCTTAGAGATCATCTAATCCAACCTCCTGTTCAGAAAGACATTGCAACTTAACCAAAAACCCAGCTGTTACTTTCCAAAACATCTAGTCTCTGGGAGTGTCTTCTGTCTACACATCTTTAGAACCATCCTATGCTGAACTCTTTGTCAGAGAAACAAAGAGAAAATTTCTGTTCTCAGCAGAGGAACTTAAGAGGTGTGTCTTGCCCATTCTTCCTTAGAAGCTGTGGGTGGTATTGGTCAGGAGGTCTCCCAGGACACAAGTGTATCTCCAAGTCAGTCACTGTTACCACACATCTGAAGGGAATGTGTGTTGAGGAGGGATGGGGTAGTCAGTGTATCCTAGAGAGCCACAGTTACTATAGCTGTTCTGGGGTTTTTTTTGTAATTATAAAAAATTCACATTAAGAATAGCACCTTTATCAGTTTTCTTGGAGCCAGAAAGGTGCTTGGAAGGAAACTCTGCAATTCCCTTCCTGATGGTCACTATTACACAGAAATAAACTCTCCCTTGTCATCGTGCTGTTTGCTAGTGCAGCTGTTCTTGCTGACTGCTGTCAGTATTTACAAATAAATAGTTTTGATTTTCCCACAAAGTTGCTCAGCTTTACTCTTTCCTTATTAGTTTTCATTGTTTAGGCAACATCCACTTTCAGGCATCACTTATACTCTACAAAGAATTGGATTTTGCACAGAGATATAGAAAAGCCCTTGTCCAAAAGCAGTGTCATGAATGCTATTCCCAGTTCCACATGAAAAAAACAGAATTCAGGCCAGAGTGGTAGACCTAACACAGGGCATTAATTCCAGGTGTATTCCCTCAAAGCTTGGACTACTTCTGAAGTGCTCCACTGTTCCTTGTCTCATCAAGCAACTCCTACCTACATCTCTAGACAGGTTGCAGCTGAGAATTTTTTTTTATTAGTGTAGAAAGGTGGAAGTTGCAAAACCTCTGTCTTCTCCAGAGCATATTGGGGTTTCTCCCCCATTTGTTCCCTGTAGTTGTCTGTCTTGATGCAATCTGAAATCACCTTGATTAGAGAAAGTTTACAAGTAACTTTTGTATTTTTATACTCCACCTGACAGTGCTGATTGACAAAGACCAAGCCCCCAGATGGAAGCCAGCTGCTCTAGAAGAAGTCACTGATGAATTTGTGGATGATTGTTTTAAGCCACTGGGAACCAACGATCTGAAATTGTAAAGATCAAGCCTATTGACTTCTTATACATCTGCTTAATTCAACGCTATAAAAATTTAGCTATAGTGTGATAGTGTGACTTTTTTTTTAATTATTTTTAGCTAACCTGGGATTCATATAAATAATTTTTTGCATTTAGGAATGTTCTCTTTTGTTATGCTGCCATAATGGCAAAATAATCATGTCTCTGGTTAATTAGGGGGGAAATTACTTCAAGGCAAATTGTTATTTTTACTGCTTTACACAATGCTTAACATTTAATTTTTTGCATCTACTCCTAGTTTAGGAGGAACCTTTGGGGGGGGAGAGCTTAGTTAACAGGTCACCTCGTAAGCAGTAAGTCAGGAGACCTTTGTGTTCTTGGCTCTGTCACTGATCTGTTAAATTAGGATTGTGCTTCAGATTCTTCTCTATACAATGAAATTAAATATATTTAAAGCTTTACAATGGACAGACCTACAAAGGAAAATGCAAGACTAAATCCATAGTCTTAAATAAAAGATGAGACTAAAGATCAGACTTGACACATTACTAGTCTGAGAAATTGTTCTATTGCTTTAACATTTAATCAGTATTCAGTTTTGACACGTGATGTAGGCATTGTTTCAAATGTCATATTGCCACACCCTAGAGCACACTTCTGTTTGCTTCTAAAACCACTTGCTTTTTTTTTTTTTGCTGTTGTTTAAATGCCACTAACTTTGATTAAACTGCATAATTCATTTTTCATTATTTCAGAAATTGATAGTTTTTCCTGTTCCTACAGCGATGAAGAGATAACTCAGACCTTCCTCTGAACGCTAAGCAGCACATTTCCTGTTGGTGTTAGTGATTGTCTAATGATTTTTAATGGTCAAGGTCAGCCTGCTCCTAGTACTGCAAGTGGCTGGAGCTTATCTATACCAACTAATCTGAGTTCCCATTTGCTTGTGCCCATGAACATCCTGTCTGCTGGGTGGAAAAATCTGTGACAAGTAGGGGTAACGCAGCCTTAGGTACCGAAAATAACGACTGTTAAACACCAACTATCTGTTGCTCCATGGAGCGTACGGTTTCTTAACACAACGTATCCTAACAGATGGATCTAAATTTACATCAGAGCCCCCTTGTTGTATGTGCATTAAAGATTGCTGGTTCTGATGCTAAATAATACTTGAAGATCTATGACATAACCAGAGCCCCTTGCTAAAAGCATGATCTTTGTTTGGGGGTGGTGGTGTGCGTCAATTATTTTTCCTATTGTCTATGCAACACATAGTTACTAATTTGTCGTCAGCATTACAACTGCATGCTCTTTTATGGTTAAATCAGCTATCAGTATTGCTTCCTACTTGTTTCACAGATAAAAACCTTGGCTTCTCTGAAGTTGAACCACTTGAGTCTAAAGGAAGGAAACTTTTGTTCAGATAACATAGTCGGTAATCAACACCGGGGAATCAAAAAGTCAGAGCTACAGCAGAACCATTACAGAGTTTTCAACATTGAGACATTTTTATTATCAACAGTAATGGTCTGCACTGCCTTAACCCTTCCTAGAAGCTGTTTCCTGGAAACAAAATTCCAGGAAATTCAGGCATCAAGGCGAACTATTAGAATGACTTTCAAAGAATGAGAGTTGAGCAACATGGAGAGCAAATATCAAGACAAAAAAAAAAAAAAAACCAATGTCACCTTGCTTTGTCACTAGAATCTTTAAGATCAAATTGTTAAAATTTCAGCTGCGAGTTAATGTTACCAGGTATGGATTTGTTATGCGACAGCCCTCGAGTTTATTTTCAAAAGTAGTTGAGAGATTTCATTAATACCTTCAGGGTAATTCAGAAAATATCACTTGAATTTCTACCTCCCGCTGGTTTTCATGAGAAATGTAGACCCCCCCCTCCTTGTTTTTAAAAAATTTTTATATATATCTTAGATTCTTAAACAATAGCTATTTTTAATTAATTTTTTTTAATTGGTTCATACCATTATTTTGTACAAAAAGAGCAATCTTCAGTGACCATATTTAATGAAAACCCCAGGGAGTAGGCATGATCGTGTCTTCTCTGATTGAAAAGGACTTGAAATTTTTAGCAAGGGTATACTTCTAAATCAATCAACTTCGACTTGCATGTTCAGTTGCTCCCAAAATTGATGTGAAGAGAAATTATACCAAACTCACTGTAACAAGACCCTGTCCAATCTGTGCATTTGTATCAAATAAAAGGCATACAAGCAGATGGTAAGTTTACTTTTATTTGGTCCACGAGAAAATATATTCCACAAAAAAATATTGTAAAAATATATTGTACTGTGTCTTATTTGGGAATACTGATGTGTCTTACTCCAGAAATGTCAATTTTACAAAGTTGTGCTGCAGTTAATGTATTTGGAACCATTATTAGAAGATCAAGTCAGTCACATTGTACCCACTCAGACTGATATTTCCTGGAGAAAATACAAAGCAGATGTATTTTAAACTCCTAAATAGAAGCAAATGTTTTTGCAGAGTGTGCCAGTCCCTTACTGGAGTACCTGTATTATACAAAATCAAGTCAAAGAATCAGTGGCAATTTTGCTGGAAAGCCACCTTAAGTGGCTTTATGAGAATACAATACAGCTTAGGGTAACCTAATAGTAAGTAAACGGATGTAATTTTACTTAGGTAAAGAAGTCTTTATTTTTATTATGTAGTGTGCCTATTAAAAATACAGCAGATTTCTGGAAAGAGATCTCCTTTGATCTCTCACTGGTATTGAAAAGACTTTATTTCATTATTTATTATGGACAGCCTCTCATAGAAGAGATTTTTTTTTCCCCCCGATGAGAAGCTGTCTCCTGTTGCTTGCAAGCTTGTTTGCAAGCTTGTTTGCTTTCCCTGAAGTGCCAGTGTCATAGAAAGCATCATAAACCAGCTGGAATTGCACTTCGGGCCATACTGAAGCTGCTGTAATCTTCAGTTGTTAACGAGGGAAGACAAACTGTGTTTGCAGGTGAATGCTTGGGCATAAGCAGCAGCGGGCGGTGCAGTTGCTGTCAGGTTACGGGTGGCTCTGAGCAAGCAGTGCAGCCGTCCCACGCAGCAAGGACTCTGCTCGCTGCAATGCAGGCTTAATGATACCTCTGTAACTTTCTCCTTTGGGGAAATTGAGTATTTCACAGTATGGATGATGTTTATGGCTGTATATTTAGGCTATTTTATACCAGGTTATAATTCTGCCTGCTGTTGGACCAGGTAGTGGCAGCCTGCTACTAGAGAAGCTGCTTTCAAAAGTGCATCTGATACTCTGACTCCAGAAGAGTGCCAGATTCTAAGGCTACATCCAAAAAAGTATTCGAGACATTGCAACACCTGACTCCCCCCGGCAGTCACCAAGGTGTCTGTACAAGGGTCAGGACAGGTAGAACTAAAACACTCTTAAAGTGAGTGCAGTTACTCTCTCTGTTACTCACCTATCTGGCAAATAATATCTAGGGAGTTTGGGCTTTTTTGTTTAATTACTGTCTTTGACAGTGAATATTCTTGAGTGAAATGTTACAGAAAGGTTGGCCTTTTTTCTAATAAAGCTTTATTTTAGCTATGGTAATACTGTCATTAAGCAACATCCAACTAATGCGTACTGATCTGATCAGTAGTTTTGGGTTTGCTTTTGTCCCCTTTTTCACCAAGAGCAGGATCTAGCTGGTTGCTGTGAATTAATGACAGTCTTGTGCTGTGTTTACAAAGAGGCATTTTTCACCTTTTGATACAACCATTTTCCTATATAGGTGAGTTTGAAGTAACTTAAGTTTGTGCTACACAGTTTGCAAAACACCTCAATTCATAGACTGTCTTACGCCCGAGAATAAGCTAGAAATACCAATTTACATGGTCCTCTTTCTCTTTTCTTCACCTTGCTTGAAAAATCATGGTTTATAGCATTTAACAGATGTACCTTTTAAAAATAGTAACAGTTTTTGCTAGTATGTATTCTTTTCTATAAAATGAAAACATAAACCAGAAAGCTCTTTGATCTAGGAAAAAAAACACCCAAAACACACATCTATTTTAAACTGCCCATAACAGAAAAAGGAACAAACAGATGCTAAAGCCCCAAGCTTTGACAAAGCATTTGCTTTGCATGAAACGTCAGCAGAATTGTAGCCTTGTGATGATTATGATTAATTGTTCCCTTTGTTGGTATCTCAAATGCTAGTTAGAAGTACAGAAGGTCAGGCTGCAAGTCCTGGAGAAGCAGAGTGTAGATGCAAGCTGGATGATAAGGGTGAAGAACATAGCCCTTTAGCTTTTGGCCTAAGGCTTACTCAGTGCACTGCTCAGGCTTTAGGTTTCTGTAGCTCATTTTTGCACCACCACCCACAGTTTTAACAACAGGTAAGAGATGAGCCTACAGAAGCTGATGGGAGGCATACTATCCCAAGGGTGCTACTTGAGACTGAAATTTTAGTGTAATGCAGCCTTAGTTCCCAAGAAGCAAGTACTCCTAAACCAGTTACTCTTTCAAAGATTCATTTCACTAGTTAGCATCAGTAGTTTTTGCACACCTATCCGGGTTACAGTAAAAAAAACCAAAACAACCCCCCCCAGACCAGCACCCTGACACCAAAAAAATCCCCAAAAAGCCTCAAACCAGAAAAAAAAAAAACCCAACAGCTGTGGTCAGAATGCAGTGCTCACATGTCATTAAGCTATCTTACTGCAGGATTTGAGAGAACAGGCTTCACACAGTCGCAGAAGCCAGAGCATCTGTTAATTACAATGCACCGATTGTCACTATCGTCATGTTTCTCACTGCTTCACTTAAAAATGGAATTGAATCATATCATAATCCATATGGTTCCCTGAATGCTGCTTGGTTTTATAAACTGCTTCCCCGGCACCTTTGTTAATTGGTGGTTTACAGACTTAGTGAGGTCAAAGAATCAAAAGTAAAATTTATGACAGCAGTTATCTTTGCTACATGCAGACCTTTGTTTCATTTTAGCAAAATGCAGACAGATTTACCAAACATAGAGAGTTCTTATCTTTTCACCTACAAACAGGCCCCTGACTTTTTTATGCAGTACATAAAAATAACCCACGCTTTGTTGTTAAGCATCTTTGGGGCCTCGGTGGCAGTGCTTGCACAGTTGCAGAGCAGCCAGCGTTTTCCCATCCCTTTTTTCAACACATTCAACACGTACAAAGGTAGAATATACTCAACATATGGCTGATTGATAACAAATGACACTTGATGACTCGATTCTACTGTAATCCAATTAGTTAGTTAGAGGTTAAATGGCAAATTTTTTCTTCCTCTTCTTGCAAACACATTCATATAGTGGCATTATGCTCAAATCACAGTTGATTTTACTTGATTTGCACTAGTACCAAATGCAAGCTGCTAACAGACAGGACACTTGCTGTGAAGACAGTCCTTGCCAGTCAGGGCTCAGGGCAGATCACTTTCAATAAAGGGGATGTCGCTGTATTTGCTTTCAGTCACTGCCCACTGTTTCACCGCCTGATCAAGAATCTCTCGGGACAGGCGGTGTGCATAGTCTAGCACTAGAGTGCTCGATGGACTTTTCTCATCAGCCTTCACTGCTATCAGTGATGATTTCTCCCCAGTGCATCCTTCATTACCTTCCCTCATCCTTTCATCCTGGACAGCATTTGAACCTGGAAAGGCATCCTTGGATTTGATGCATCCCATGGTACATTTGAAAATGCAGCTACAAAATTCAGTTCAACGGCATATTTTGATAACTTGGAAATGGTTTCCTTGTTTGATGCACAGTGTTGCTCCTTCTTGCCAATGGTTCTGGTTATTGTCAAATAACAGAACGTCTCCTTTTGTACTTCTTTACTTCTGAAAAAAAAAAAAACAAAAAAAAAAACCTGTTGAAACAACGTTTCATATAAAGGCATTAAATAGTTCTCACCATGAGCTCAGACTAAGACTAAATCAATTACAGATGCTCTGTAGAAGCAACTTTAATAAATCTCTGCATGATGTGTGTAAAATGTCTTTTTATCAGTAACATCCATCTACTACAAACAGGCAAAGCTTGACCTGAATTCAAGCTGCCTTTGAACACAATTCCCAGTACGTGATGTAAGCCATCTAGGAATGTAAAGGTCTTAGAAAAAGGAATAATCTGTGTCTTCCAAAGTGACAATGCAGCGCTCTTCTCCTGAATGTTAACAAGCAATGTTTAACTCCAGTGACTGCTGCTGCTAAAAAAACCCCAAAACAACAAAAAAACAGAAGCACGCCACAACCACCACCTACAAGAGCCTTGTGTCGTGGCTGTTGTACACCCTTTGGGCAGGAGTGACACTAATTCTCACTGTCATTCTGCTGTTGCTCAAGGAGGCTTGAGCGTGCAGTCCCGAGAAGGTATTCACAAGAAACAAGAGCTACATTTAGTTTTGTCCCTGGAGAGGTTAGGGAAAGCAGCAGCAGACTGCTGTGCTCAAGGCAGTTCTGACAGAGCTAGAGCACCATTCTTATTAAAAGCAGGACAGCTCTACATCTAGAGAAGGGAGAGCAAGGAACAAAACACCTGACAGGGTCCTTTTGTCAAAATCCTCAAGAATGAGAATGGGTAAACACTGAATTCTGGTATCTATTTGTTTACTAACCTACAAAGCTGTTTCTCTGGCTACTTTCTCTATACAGGCAAAGCAGAATCTCGTAATATGCCTGACTTTGCTTGGCATGAGCTTACCCACATTTCAGAGTTAACAGACTGCCAGCCAAAATAAAGACTCTGCTGCACAGAAACCAACTGTTCCCTACAGCTTCACCCGATGACGTTGTACTAAGGTCAGCCAAAGTTAAAGATTATTATTTTTTTTTTTGTAAATAGCCTTTGAAAACATAATCATGGCAAAGATGTTAAGCCTTATTTATTTGCTTTATATACTGGGAAAATAAGGACTCCAATCCAGTGACCTGATCACAGGCACATATTGGCAGAGGAAAATCAATCCCATTGGCAGACAAATGGTGCTTTGTGGCTAGGATGGGACTTGCCCATTCTAGAAGCTGACTCATGAGAACCAGGTTCATGGTGACAAGCTTCTCAGTTCAGAAAAAATCTCCCAACTTTTTAGAAAGCAGTCTGTAGGACTTAAGTACCAGCACTCAGAGGTGGTAGTTGGTGTTCCCAGCAGAAACTCAGACCTAAAGGGTTCCTGAAACCACAAAATAGGTACGAATGTTTTCGTATCTCTCGCACTGGATCGGAACATTTCAGCATTTTAGAGAGCTGGGTTTAAATCACTTTAATAAATTTCAGTAAGTTTTTTTTGTGCATAATGACAAGCTGCAGCACATGCCAGGGTATTCCAGAGTGGGCAGTACAGCTGACAAGCCTGTAACGCAAAACCCAACATGGAGGGGAGCTAAGCTATCAGTGAGACTTTTATTGTAATAACATGTTATTAAATAAGTAAAAGGAAGGGCTCCCTTCACTGCACAAGAAACCGTATTTATCCCTGTGGAGGTTTAGAAAAAGAACATGAGCCTTATACCCATGTCTATCAACTGCATACAGCAATGAAACTTAAAATGCTTACAGAACATGCTTACAGACCAGAGGCCAAGGAGATGTCTGAAAGCAATTCAAATGTGAACAATTCAAAACTTTCTAATAGCAACTTGCACGTCTAATTGCAATATTTACCATAAAACATTAATTGAAATAATTTCCTCTTGCTCTTCTGAATAAATAGTAGCTTGAAGTAGCCAATATGGCAAAGAATCCCTAACAGCATGCATCACCCAGCACTGCTGATCCCTGAAAGCTGCAGTCCTTCTCCAGCCAGGGTAAAACACAAGCTTTGCTGGGAGGCACACAGGTATGCAGTCTAATCCCTTCTCACCACACTACTGGTAAAAATTAGAAGGTTTAGATTAGATGTTGTGTCCTCCTTAGGCTTAGCCAGAACTGTAAGCATTATAGACTTAAACCTCAGGTTCCTCAACACGGTTGCTGTAAAAACATTTTATCAGCATTTCATCTCTGACACTTTAGTGATTATTTAGATTTGGATTTTTTATCTTTGGAGCCACCCTCTTTTATATATTGTCCTTTTTGTGTGTGTGTGTGTTTTTAAAAGAAAGTCTGTTAAATTTAGCCAGCTTTAGGTAGTATTTTATCATTGTTTCATGGTGTTTCCATCCTACAACTGGAGATTTCCTTTCCTCGTCTGCTAAGAGGACACCAGCAGATGAGTTAAGTGTCTAGCAGAAAGGAGGGAGGGAATGTGAGTAGAGGGAGGACAAACATCTCCTAAAGCAGAAGAGGGAGGACAAACATCTCCTAAAGCAGACAGGGAAAAATTCTCTAGGTCAGCATCTTCCTCTGCAGGATTTACCTCTGTTTCCACCTTCTTACCTCTGCCTTTTCATTTGGGCTAAATCAAACGTTTGAGTGAGTATCCCACACCCAGGAAGGGGCAGGCTATAAAACTTCTAGACAGCAAGGCACGCAAGACAATGCAATTGTTCCAAATTGGTTAATAGTTGACCTTAAAAGCAAAGTTATCGACCCTAGTTTAAGTTCTTGCCTGTTACTCATCTCATTACTTACAGAGCACAGTTATTTGCAAGTCACTGCAGTAAGTTTTGCCCGCTCTACCTGTGTTAATAATTGTTGGTTGGCATGTAAGCGATCACAAATGAAACTGCCTTCAATCTTCTGACTGCTTTCTGGTGTTTCTGACAGTCATTACTGGCACATACATGGTGAAGTGTGTTTAAATCCTCTCCACCTAGCTCATTCCCAGAGTGCTGAGTTCTGACAGGGATTTTAACATCTCTGGCTTTCTTCACAATGCTTACACCCTCAGAGGAAAAAAATAAAAGAAATACATTAAAAAATCAGTTCATGTTACTCCCACCACAATGTTTCATTCAGTAACTGCATAAGGCAGAACTGCCTGATACAAGCGTGTTTCTTTCACTGTCCAAGCTCTGATCTGTTGCCAGCTGAGTAGCAGAAACCACTGCATAGTTCGAGGCTCAGGTCAGCACCTCTGCAGATGCAGTTCCTCACATGAGGGACAAGCTGCTGTGCTTAGCTGGAGGCAGAGGTTAAGGAGCTGCAATCTACTCCATTACAATGCCAGCCAAGAGTTAAAGCAGCACTAACACAAACCTGACCATATCTTCTCTTTTTAAAAGCTTAATTTCACAGTAAGTGATATGTTGATTTGGTTAATCTGAGAAATGCAGGTTCCTTGTTGTGCTCAGTATCAGTGGGCATACAGTCAATATGCTTTTCAATACCTCATTTAACTTCTATACTTCAAACACTGTGTATTATTTTAAGAAGAGTCCTCAAAACAATTTATTCCCTTTCATATCCCTGGAACTGGAAGTTCCCAAGGACAAGTTCAGGTGTTGTTTCACCTATTATTTACTACATGTGTGCTCTGCTGTAATACAAGGAGAGAGAAAATACTGAGGGAGTCGTACCGTGCAGCTGAACTCACCTGGCATGAGAGGGTTAAGCAGTCTCTTTGCCAGCCTGGCTAAGTGCTTCCTGACAAGGTAAGTTCATTTCTAATCGCTGAAGGGAAAATAAAAACAATGGCAAAAAGATGCCTGCAGTTCACTATTATACAGTATTAAATATAGGAAAATAAAGCATTAATAGCATACCTGCAGTTTTATTTAGATAAATACGACTTTGTAAGATATTAAAGTCATTAGTAAGAAATAATTACAAAAGGATAAATGCAAACTATCCAAAGCTAAGAGTTTCACCTGCCTCTCTGGAATACATCTTCATATGAGGAAGACAGGCACAAGAGCAAGAGTTTTTGCTGTTATGCAACATCTCTAGCTATCAATGCAAATAAGTTCCTGCTAATACTTAAATGGTTTCCCTCCAAAAGAATCTCCTTGAAATTCAATGCTATACTGCAAGGGATTGCTTTCTCTAACACTTTCTGTTCTAGCAGTCACTGGATTAAAGATGTCATACTTTTCAACATGGTTTAGTGCAGCTTTGCCCAATTGAACACGGTGAGTAATTTCTGCTGCAACAGAGCCAGGCTCCTCGCTTTCCAGCCTTGTAGGTTCAAATATGGCTCCTTGTGACCTTCCTCCAGTTTAGTTTTTTTTTTTCCTCAGTATCCACAAGAAAAGAGCAGTATGCTACTCACCAGAAACATGTCTGCTTTTAACAAGTTGTCCCACTTGTCCCCAGTACAGCACAGTTTCACAACTGGGACTCTGCAAAGGGAACCAATAAATAAAGCTTAGCGCTCATGAAGATATTACTTATTATCACAAAGTTAGATGAATCTGTAGTGCTGTCCTCGCTGAAGTCTGTTTGCCTGTTCCCCTACAGTATTTGACTTTGACAAAGGTAAAAGGATGATACAGCATTTCAGAAACTGGACTGAATGTATGGCAGGCTGCAGCAATTTATACAGCACCTAACCCTGGGGTGAACAGTGGGGCCGCTGTTTGGGCAAGTGCCCCCTGTACAGTATGCAGGATGCCAACCTGCATCCACAGCAAGTACAGTTAAGGATGATTTCAGCAAGGAAGGGTATATTCACCAGCATCTGGAGAGCCCCATCCTCTGCCTAAGCTTAGAAGTTCTTGTTCTGTTTTCCCTTCTCCCTCTCAGAGCTTCTGCTGAGACCTGGATCTTTGTCATCCAAGCACACAGGGAGAATAGTCAGATACTCACAGTCCTGTCACTATTGTGGAAACAATAAAAATTACTCTTTGCAACAAAGGTACCCAAACTCAAGGCAGGTGACCCAGCTGACAGACCAGCAGGGGTAAACCAAACAGCATTTAGGCATCCAGACCTCTGAACTGCACCTAATCACTCTAAATATTTACATTCTCCACACAGTGACAGAGAGAAACAGGAATCCAGAACCTTTTTCTGCTTGCCCTTCCCCAACAAGAAGGGATGCAATTCAGGAGGATACATGACATTACGCCTTTGGAAATTCTGCAGTTTTAAACAGAGCAGTGGCAAATAAATGGCAGAGGGATGAATCATTCCCTTAGTGCACAGCATCACCTCCATCGCTGCAGGACTCAGAGGCTCCCCATGCAGAGCAGCCCCAGGCAGGGGCTCTCATACAGTCCAATCCAGCAGTTTCAATTCCTGCCTCTCCTTATCGGCCAGTTTTCTGCAAATCCTACAAAGGAGATGCACTAGAGTAATGTTTATTACAGACACTCCTTTTAATCACAGGAAAAGGAAGTTTTAAAAAGCTAGAGTTATTTTAAGACAAGCATGATTTACAAGATGCAACTACCTTAGGCAATCACCAAAATACCTAAATACCCCAAAACAACTCAGGCAATGAAGAGCATAAAACCAGAGCTCTCATTCCTTGCAGGGCCATCCTCTCCCTCCTGTGTCACTTACTGCCAGCAAGAGATAAGAGCTACAGATTGGAAAGGGCTGGATGCAGGAACCACAAACAACTGCTGTGCAGGATTAGCATGTAAGTGAAAGTCTCCTGGTTATCTGTCTTGGGGCACACGCTGGAATTTCAAAGGCTTGAGCTTTTCCATCCCATGGCCAGAACTGATAAAACTTTTGCAGGCTTCTGAGCCAGTTTGTAACTGAATTGGAAAAAAAAAAAAACCACGCTCACTTTTCAGAATGAGGCATGACCTCTAGCTTACTTCAAAAGGCTGTTCAATGAGGGGACAGATGAGGTAGCAAGCAAAGGAGAAGTACAGCAAGGAACCTTTAGGTGAAAATACCATCAGTTCAGAAAACAGCAATGACAGTAGGTACAGTACTCAGCAGCCACAAAGTTAGTTTTCATCCAGAAAAAAAAAAGTCTTGTTAGAAGTAAAGAACATCGTGTACTCGGTAGCTGTCTGATTTTATGAAAGGAAAACTGCACCCAGTCAGCCTGTCCTGAAATTCTCCCTCCAGTACAGTGATTTATGTATCAGAATCTCATGCAGCTCAGAGAGCAGGCTGAAAGCAAAAGAAGAGGATGCCGAAAACTTCTTTCGGGTTCTGCTCTCATTTTAACTTAGCTGCTTGTCCAAGCAACTGTGCATATTACTGTCTTCTCCACATTTGGACACAAATATCTACTCTATGTTAATTCTGCTTGATTTTTCAATGCCTACTGTCTTTTCTTCACCCAATGTCTTAGAATACAAGTAAGCAGACATTTATCAGTACAGAGTCTCTGCCAGACCGTGGACAAGGGAGAACATTAACTTAACCCACCCTCATACAAGCAAGAGTGGGATGCCTCCTGTTAATGAAAGCCTGCTTTCTGGATGAGTAGGAGTGGACCAAAGGATTTCCTCAGAGCAAGGTTGTAGAAGAAAGGGCATGAAAAAAATGCAGAGAGCTTCTCAGAAACTCCACCTGCAGGAAGCTTAGGCAAGACCTAAGGTACGCAGCTACAGAAATTATAAAGGAATGCCTTGGTTCAGAGGAAGGAAAAATGAATGGTCATAGAGGAGATCCAAAACCCTCTAAGAACCCAAATGCAAAATAATGTTCAAAACTAGTGAACAAACAGAAACACAATTTTAGAAATGGATATAAAATTTTTTAACATAAACGTACAGCTGCTTCCTTGTCCCACGTAACATGGAACGATACAGGTTTAACACATCTTTCAGCAAAGCCCACGGTTCTTGCAATTATCAGCCCCATATGTATTAGCCTGAAATCTACAACCTGAAGAAGATTCCACACACACACACACACACACACTCCATTTTCCCCACAGCAGGCTTAAACACAAGACATAGCAGCAAAGGGTGTCAGAGATGCTGGCCAGGTCCCACACTGAGGTCAGCCTGCTCCCCTGCCTGGCACTGGGTCCAGATGAAATAGCCTGTTGGGTGTATTACAATTCTGTGACACAGTTTTGAACCAACTAGAGCAGAAACTGGTATTTTCCTATATACACACCACAAAACTTCCATCTCAACAAGTCCGTTGTGGAGTCATAGCCTATTTATTACCAGTTGACCTTTGGGAACACATTAAGACATCAAGCTGCTTATACTAGGTAGATCCTAAAGCTTAAGATCTACCTCTGTTTACAAAGGTGTTTTACTGTCCCCCACTGGTGCCAGCCAAAGACAGACTGCTGCAGATGATGAACAGGGATGCACAAATCTTTACAAGCAAGAAAGCCCCTCCTGCCACTATCACTGGCAGCTGTCCAGTCTGGGGATCCTGCCAGCTAGAGCTGATGAGCAGCAGCAGATAAAACAGTGGATCAGTATCTCAGTCTGACAGGGTCGCGTTTTATTGTAGTATCTGTCACAAGACTCGACTCTGAGCATATGGAGCTGCAGATCATAAGGTATGAATGAGGTACGTTGGTTTGCTTTGTGATGCACTTATGAAGGCAAAGGCCCCACTGGATTAATGCAAGCAAAAGTTGGAAGGAAGGAGATGGCCAGGACCTGCCCAGGATCAACCCCAGAAGAGTAGAAGAAAAACAGCAAACAACCCCATTCTGTTCTTTAATCCCCCTACACAGAAGCCAATTGTAAAACTGGTAATCAGAATTAGGAATGCAACAGAAGACCCATTTTTCCCCGTCTCACATTGACACAGGCATGAAAACACAACCCCGCGTTTTAAAATAACAACTACTTTACTAACGATTGGCAGAAATCAGCTGAGCAGTTAGAGAACAAAGTGAGGAGCGAACAACCAGCTGTACCAATGCTGCTCAGAACTGCAATAAAAAACTGCCAGCCTTAAAAACCACCGTCTCACGGCTCTCCCCCAGTTTTTTTTCTTGAATTTCACCACTCCTAACGTGCCAGCTTCTACTTCTAACGGAGCTGCCGCCTTCGCACCCGAGAAGGGGGGCGGCCAGCAGCCAGGCGAGGCAGCCGTGCCCTCTGCAGCTCGGCAGCACTACCGGCTCTCCCCCCTCCAAGGATGCTGCCCACGGAGACACGAGTGTCGAGAGGCCTCACCCGACCCCTTGTGGGAATTGTACAAGCCAAAGTCATTTTAAAGAAAGAATTTTCTCGGCAGAACATAATGTTCAGTCGCAAGCTAATTCGTATGAACTTGAAGGTTAAAAATGCCACTTTGCTAGGCCTATGGTATAACTCCTTGTATTTTTCCTTTCTTAAAAAATTACTATATTTAGAAACCTAATTTGGGCCCCTGCTTTCTGAACTATGAGAAAGCACAAGATGTTTCTAAATGTTTTACAATTTTTGCTACGGCTGATCTTATGCTACAGAATCTCTGGTTTAAAACAGGTGAGATCAAGGTAACCTTCGATATTCAGGTTTGTGCTGAAGCTTGGAAAAGGTGCTTGTGGTAGAGCAGGGGCAGACTAGAAACCCTCGCACCACCTTGGCCAATAAATAACAGCTGTCTGACATCTTCCCTGCAGCTGGAAATGCATCCTACAGAGCGGCAGCCACGCCGTTTACCTTCCCACTCCGCATCGCTCACATGGCTTTACACAGCGCTTGCTACCTCTTCTCAGGTGACCCCAGCTGAAGCAGCACCTCTGTTTTGCTCGGTTTTGAGGACTTGGCTGCTCACAACCTCACTGGGAGATGGTGGGAGGAGTAAGGCATCACCGCCGCCTGTCCTGAAAAACCCCACCTCAAAGCCCAGCTCCTCTTCCATCCCTCCACATAAGGTTACGACGCTGAAGGCCGGTCCTACCCACGGCCACCGCTCATCCCATGGGGTCAGGGACACAGCCCATCCCTCCCGCAACCCAGGCTAACCCCAGTCCTCACAGGACCTACAAAAGAGGAGATGCAAGCAAGAAACCCATCTGACGTACCAGCACAGCGGAGGCGGTTTAAGTGCAACCAGCATGTTGCAAACGTGATCCCACCAACGAGCCTCCGTCCGAGTCGGCTCGGAGAGGGCTTTCCTCCAATGGTGCCTGAACGATCAGCGCCTCGTCCCACCAACGCCGCGTCCTCCAGGTTCCCCTTCCTAAAGGCGAAAAGATGCAAACCCATCAAAGTCCGTTCCGAACAACGCTTTCGGGAAACGCCCTGCCTCCGACCCGCGGCACCGGCAACCCCTCCGCCGGCCCCCTCCCCGGCCGCTACCTGTGCGAGCGCCGCGGCACCGGGACCGGGCCCAGCCCGGCCACAGGTAGCGGCCGGGGCGGGGGCCCCTTCCCTCCGCCGCTCGCACCGCTCCGCTCTCCGGCCCCGCTCTCCGTCCCTCCCTCCCTCCCTCCCCGCGGCACCGCCGCCGCTGGTGCCGCCAGGCGGGGCGGGGAGGGGAAGCGAAGCGAAGCGAAGCGAAGCGAAGGCAGGCGCGGCCGCCCCGCCGCCGTGCCCTTCAGCAGCGCGGCGGCCCCCGGCCGACCGACCGACCGACCGACCGCCGTGCCGCCCAGCCCCGCCCCGCCGCTCCGCAGCGGCACCTGCCACCGCCCCGCCGGGGCCCCGGCCCCCCGACCCCTCCCCGGCCGGCGGTGGCAGCGAGGGGGGGCGGGGGGCCGGGCGATGTCTCTCAGCGCCGGGATGGGGCCTGCGATTTAGAATTGAAAAATAAAAAAATTCACAAAAATCACCCACCCAGGAAAATCGCCTCTCATTGGTTTCTGCCTTTTAAAAGGATGGAGTCACCCTGGGAAAGCTTCTGGGTATTGCAAATGTTTGATTCGGCCCTTTGATAGAACACGGAATGGGGATTGAGGAAGTACTGGGGAATGAGAAAGTGAAGAAAACTGAGGGAAAGGTGAGGGATGAGGCTTGAGGGGTGATTCTCCTATTTCATCCTGCCAGGCAGCATAAAAGCACATACAACTACAGAAAAATATCAATTATACCAAAGCTTCCTAATTAATACACCCCCCACCCACCCCAAGCAAGCTTCCCGAATGAAGGAGCTGAGAAACTAAAAGAACATTTTTTAATTTTCTAAAATAAAAGCAATACTTAAATTGAAAAATATTTTTCAGGAGAGGCTGTGAACAACCATCTTGGATAAAGTATTCCTGCCTTTGGGCAGCCTTGACATCAAAGTGACTGCAAGATGCACAAGCTCGCACCTCGGCTATCATCTCTGTGAGGCTGCCATGGAGCCCAGACTGGCTGGGGCTGGAAAACAGCACCCCCGGACTGGCAGTGCTCCCCTGGTCCTGGTGGTGACAGGCTCTGGGCTTTGGGACATGGGACTCACACCAGGCCCTGGCTTCTGCTGCAGCAAGGAGAGCTAAAAGCCTGGGGTGCTGCAAGGCTCAGCCCTGCACTTGTGCCCCTTGGTGGAGGTCATGCTTGCTCTAAATGCCTGTGCTGACCCATGGCTAAGCCTTCCCCTGTGTTCAGGCAACAGATTTATTGTCAAGTAGGTTTCTAACATACTTCCCAGCTAGGCATCGGCCGGCCGAGGGATTTTCTACAATGTTATCGAAGCCAAAGAAAACACTACCCTGGTAATATTAGTCAAGAAAAATGCTGTTCTAAATGTAGCTGTTGGGTTACAGTTTGTCCATTGCACTGCTGCTATCAAGCCCTGGAGGGGCTGCCCAGGGCCGGGAGGGGCCAGGGGCTAGATGGGCACAGAAAAATACACACTGCATGCCTCCAGTCTCCGCTGCCCGCGCCGTGACCGGTAAACCCCGAGCTCTGCTGCGTAGCCCAGAGAGCTGGGGACTGAGAGCAGCCATCCTTACACGCCCAAACAAAGTCCAGAGGTGCATTAGGTGACAGGATCACTACTTGCACCCATTGCTGCTGCTTGACAACAGCATGCAGTATTACACTTGTTACTTGCCAACAGTCCATCAACGAATAAAAATAGAAAAATAGGTATCTTACTAATTAGTGCCTTCAGGGCCCAAAGAAAGCATTCAGCCAGCAAGTACTGCGCACAGGCTTTGTTGTATGTGCTGCGTTTGCTGCATCATTTGACCCAGCTCTAATAGGAATCACGCTGCCCTTAGGGACCAAAGGGAGAGCTGCTGGGGCTGGGGTGCAAACAGGGGTGCAAAGCTTGAACCTCCCTACCAGCCTCTCCGCAGAAACAGTTCTCAGGGCAGGCAAGCTCAGGTACCAACATGGGCTCCAGTTCCTCACATGTGTGATTTTTAGGCACTGAGTTCCCCAGACAGGAACAAGCCCCTTGGGAGCTAAGCAAGTGTATGCAAGTGCTTGCAGGAACAGGTTTCAGGAGCTTGACCCAAAGCCTGTTAAAGCCAGCAGAGTTACACTCTCTGATTTCAAGGAGCTGACCTGGGTAGATTTCGGTCAGATGTTTTTATTACTGTTTTAGCTCACCCCTGGGTGGTTGGAGGAGCAAATGAAATTAAATCATAGCCCTGAGAATTAAAACATGGCAGGGCAGTGGAAAGGCACGATTGCCTTGCATTAGCACAAGTGTACTATTACAACAGTGATTGTTAAACTACATACAAGCAGTTTTTAAGTAAGAATTTATTAGGACTATCTTTGTAGTGGTTTATGGTGACTGGGCTCTTTTTTATCCTAGCCTGGTTTCTAATGCAAGCCTCCACTTTTATCTTCAGCTTTTAAGTGAGTGCAGTTCCCACCAAGCAACTTAAGAGATGTGGGGCAGACATTTCACAGACTGTCTTTCTCTGCACAGCACAGGCTGCAAAGTACATCACTAACACCCGCTTCCATCACGTGGTTACATCCCAACAGATAATAAACCATACGGCACTTGCACGCCGCTCGCCTTCCATGTCCCCACCCGACAGCAAACTGTTTAGTCCAAGCTTCAGTGTAAAGCAGGGGTGGGACAGGGAGCTAAGAAGGGGGAGATAGGTGTGATGAGATTATCAAGCCAGTATTTCTTTTTGGGTGCCAAAACATATTAAATATTTTATTAGCTGCGGAGTATGCAAGACAGCTTATTACGTTTGGCTCAAGCAAAGCAGCCAGTCATTTTAAATGCAGAGCATCCATTTGAAATGACTACCAGACACAGATCAGGCAGCTGATGAAATATTTAGTTCGTAAAGCACTTCAGTGTGAGAGGCTGGGGCCAGACACGGGTGCTGTGATGTTGAAAACCACAATGCTTAAGTCTGAGGTGCCCCAGACCCAGCGCAGAGGTCTCAGAGGAGCAGCAGTTGCCCAGGCAGGGAAGCCATGGGACCCCCAGAGTACCCTACCCCCTTCCAGGACGCAGGAGCATGGACTGGTCTGGGAGTACACAGGCACCAAAGCCTTTTCTGGGACTCAGTTTCTAGATGATCATGCTGCCTCTTGCACCCCTCTCCCCAGTCTGAGTGGCTGAAAACACTTTCCTATAGGGGGTAAGGAAGGCACTTTCCCACCAGAAGTGCTTGGTTTTGAACCAAGTTTGAAGTTTTTGCTATCATAAGATCTGGTATTTAATTTATTAGCTACTTTTTATTAGTTATTTACTCATTAGAGTTTGAGAGATCTTCCTATAATATATTCCAAACTCTCTAGATGCTTGGCATGCCCTGCTCTTTGTGCACATGTTCACCTTGGTGGGCAACAACTGCTTGGACATCCCTGAAATGATACAGACACTTTCCGATAAGGTGCATACAGCATAAATACCCTTGTAACAGGAGAAAAACAGTCCAAACTGAACCGTGGAAGTTAACGAATGGTGCCAGTACTGACATTGCTGGAACGGCAACCGGTTGCCAGACTGGGTGATAGCTATGCTGAAGTTTCAGGGGAACTTCAGTAAGAAATTGCTAACCTACTACTTTTGGTGTAAAATTTGTCACTTACCAGGCTCTGTACAGGATGGTAAACTTTGAACGAGTTTGTCCAAGGGTGACAGAAGAAATTAAATCTGTTTTCTCCCTCCCTCTGATAGGATTTCATATTTCCCATCCTCATCCTTCCACCTGCTACCCATCATGGCTCCTCCGTGTCCACAAACCTTTCTCCCTCCAAGCCTTCAACTACTCCTCCCATAAACCCCCAGCATCCTACACTAGATTCTGTACTACTCAAATCCTCTTCTGCTTGGCAATCTCAGCTCCCTCCCCTTTCACCTGTGCCCAGTTCATAATAACTCCATCTTTCTTCCACATCTTCTGACCTGTGCTGGGTGGTTGGCCAGGTGGGCAAAAAGGAGCCCTTGCTCTGGTCTTGATTAGGTGCTGTCCAGATGGGCCAGTCCGTCGTTCCTGCACACTGACAGGCACTGGGTCAGATTCTTCCTGCCTTTCTTTCAGAAAGCAGAGAGAGAAAAAAAAAATCCTTTTCCCAAAGCAGTGCTTAAGTTAATTTAAGATCTCATTGACGTGGGATGTGGCATTCAAAAAGGGCTACAAAGCGCCGTGGGGGGAGTATTGGATCTGTCCAGATCCAACAACCGTTCAGTCCCGAGTCGTTGGTTGCAGGCTGAACCACTTCATACTTACTCTCTTTCTCAGTTTTATTTTTTTTAACATACATGCACATACTTGTATTAGGCAGGGCTTTACTGAGGCACAGGCTTCTAATTCAGCTGAAGAGTTAAAGAAGGGAAGCTAGGACAAGTATCCTCTGCCCCCATAGCTCCCCCCCCCAGCACACACACAGTCACATGGTGACTTTACAAAATCTATTTGTATGCACAGTAATCCACTAACTGTATGGGTTGGAAAATGTTACACAGTCTGAAAAGAATCAATAGAGAATCTGAAGAGCTAAAATACCCCGAAGTTTTCTCATCGACTAAGGCTACTAATTCAAAAGCCTTAAACTTTTACCTGATGTGCTCTGACTGCCTCGCAATAAGGTCCTTTGGTAGAATTTCAGAATTAAAACCATGTTGCAAAGGTCTACTTCTCTGCATCAACGAGCTTTACAGGCTAAGAAACTGCCTTTTAAATCAGTGCTCTATCTTCCAAAACTGTTTTGATGGGGAAGATGTTCCTTTGCTCAGCTATGGATTTTTCCTGTCTTTTTTTTTTCCCATCTAAATCTTGTTTTATTATACGTTACTCTGCGCATACCAGAGATACACCAAAGCCCTTTCTCAGAGCTCATGTTTTTCTAACATATTTCCTTGATGTTTCCAACCAAGTTGATTAAAAGGGAGGGGAAGTATGATTAGAGCATGCCCAAACACAGGCTGCAGAACTCACTCGGTGCTGCCCGGTTTCCAGTGCGGTTACTACAGAAAGTCCATTAGAGTGGCACTTGCACGTTTGCTTCAAACCCCAGGGCACCACATTGATTGCTAGATCACAATTATTTTTGGAACATCTCATCCTCTTTCTCTTAAAAAAGGGGTTTATAGTTTTAGAGTTTAAAATATAAATGTCAACCCAAATTCCACTTTCTTGTATGAAGATATCCTGAATATTTAAAGTATCTTCTTTAACACATTGCTATTAACTTGATTCTTTTTGTTACTTGAATGCACATCTACTGCTATAGCTCAAAGGAGAAAGCCAACGTGAACCATCAGTATATTCACTGAATGTCACACACATTAATAAATCCCCAGCACTATGTGAGAATAGCTGACTATTATCAGCAGTCTTCATCATGAGTGTAATGACATATTTGGGAAATGACCTGTTTGGGTTTTGGTTTTTTTTTTTCCCCAAAAAATAGATGGAACAGCTCATTTAGCAGCAGAACTTGAAGCACATGCTCAGCTTTACTCAAGTACTTCCACTTCAGTGGATGTTGCAGCGTTTCAGTGGATAGAGGCTGAATTGCAGTAATTCATTTCATCTGGTCACCAACACCTATGTGAAGACATTTTTTAGCCACCATATTTGCAAAGTTTTCTGCAAAGAAACAACATTATTTACTTAGAATGTTTCTAGATACTTACAAATGTGCTAAAAAAGACAATTATGACAATATGTGACCCTGTGAAAGGCACTCTGCCTAAAAAAAATGAGATGTGTGGATACTGACTT
Source organism: Megaceryle torquata (assembly GCA_024611175.1). Taxonomy (NCBI): domain Eukaryota; kingdom Metazoa; phylum Chordata; class Aves; order Coraciiformes; family Cerylidae; genus Megaceryle; species Megaceryle torquata. Next base: position 80,200 of record JANIJG010020416.1, read on the forward strand.
TTATTTCTCCCACAGAACAACTCTACTTATCTTAAACTGCACTTGAAAAAGAAGAAACCAGAAGAAGGGTTATAAAATAATTTACATGTTTCCATACAGCCCCAAATTTTAACTAACTGAATGGATACACTGTTGGATATTTTTTTATTGTTTCAACATGTGGTAGCCATTAATCCAGAAATTAATAGAACGTTTGCAGTGGAAGCCTGTCTAGGGCAGTCTTAGCAATCTTTAAAACAATGCTAATTCACAAATTGGGTCTCAGTAGTTTGATAAAACCTATATTGTTTTCCTCATACCACACGTCATTGAAATACTGTTAAAAGGATCCCATTAAGAAAATGTGTTTCCTTTTTTTCTTAATGTAGAACAGAGAAGAGAAAGTTAACAAGAAAACATTAAAGTCAGAGAAAGACCAGAGAAACTTTGCTTATGTCTGTCTCTTAGTCAGAATCCTGACACTTAGTTGTAATAAATTTCCTCTTGTCCATTCTCCATCAGTTCTGTACATCTCCCTTCTTATACCTTTGCTTAGCAGATTTATCAAGAAACATTCGTAAGACAAAGTAAATATTAAACACTGAAAACCACAGCCATTTAACATCGGTTCCATCTTTTGTAGCGCCACTGAAGTACAGAAAGAGACTTTCCCAACAGCCTATATATAGTGAGGCAAAAGCAGGAGTAGAGTCTGGCCTAAGGATGTAGAGGGAAAAGACTTTAGGACTGAAGGAGGACACCGTATAGAACACCGTAAAATCAAAACTGGGGCTAACCAACACTTGGATTATTAGTCTCACCAGACACAAGTGCATCTTTCTTACCTTCATTTCAAAAATGGTGAGAATTTGTAATGTAAAGACTTGTTTTATATGCACCATACTCTACAATACTCCTACTCTGCTATACACTACGTACTCATACTCTACACTCTGTAAGTGTAATGCAAAGAAAAGTAGTTTTTCAGCTAAAAAAAATTCAAGAGTTTTGTAAGTATCTGGTGATGGATATGAAGTAGTTTCACCAGGCTGGGTTCTCCCAGGTTGCTGTAAAGCTCAAAGATCATTATACTCTAAAAGCCTAATGCTTTCCTAACGCTCCTGCGGCTTTTCAGGTTTTGTGCCCTCCAGTGGGGAGCAACGCTGACTCCCCGGGACTCTAAATTAGCCCTACTCCCCAGTGTCAGTGCAGTGTCTTCGGTCAGAGGCAGAGCAAAGACACCTGAGGAATCCAGAAACAGCCAAGAAATCTTCAGAAACAGTTCTGAGTATTATTTCTCATTCAAGATTAAAATTTTCCAGAATAGTGGAACTTCTTCCAATGGGAGGAGGTTGAGCAGCTAATGAGGACTTGCTGGTGGTGACCCCTGACACGGTCTCTGTGCTAACAGGAGTAAACTGCTCCCTGTGGAACTGCAAACACTGCTCTCAAGTCCATGGCTCACCTTGGTGCCACGGCAATGACTACTAAGGGGTTTTTTTTCTTAGAAACCTTTCTAAATGATGGGGTTTTTTTCTTAGAAACCTTTCTAAAGGATGGGTCCTTCTGTGGTGCATACAGAAGCTGAGCACTAATTCACCAAAGCAACCCTGCACATTCCTCATGAAGGAAAAATGAAGTAGCAGCAGTAAATGCTCCCTGGGAACTTTTGGGAAAGAGGCAGATACACCTTTTGCTTTGTCCTGTATATGAAACTGGAGATTGTGTTTGGCAGTTGGCAGTGAGCTGTTCATGAGAGGCAGCCTGGACATGTGGCTTCAGCAGTTCCACTGCCTGGTGGCAGCGTGGGTGCAGTTTGCACACAGCCTTTGCAGTCACGCACTCACCTCCTTGTCAACGGAGACCATCCTTACTCTGAGCGTGGTACTAGAAAACAGAAACCAGAAACCAGTAAATACCAAATATTATTTCCATTTTTTTGCTAATAAGGTCACATACCAGCCAGAGAAATATTCCTAATATTTCTAAAGTCCTCTTTTCTTTATTTTTTTATCAATGCCTGACAGCAGCAAAAGATGAAGCATGGGAGGAGACACCAACTGCAGCCCTGAAAACACCAGCCAGCAGCCCAGCAAGGGGATTAATCAAACATGAGGCTTTAGAATATTGCAAAGAGGATCAAAAGAGATTTGCTTCTGAAAAGCCACCCACCAGAATTACAGTCAGCTGAGAAGCCAGGCAGACAGAAAGTGGGTAAATCTTTTACATTTAGATCTCTCCTAGAATAAACTCAAACTTTTAGATGTGCTCTGCAATATATCACATTAGGCTTCCCTGTGGCACAAGGTTGCAAGCAACACCATCTTCTTTCGACACTGAAAATTATAGCTTTGTGATAGTCAGGTATTATCTGGCAAAAAAGCAAAAATCACATCGGATACGGTTACTGGCACGCCAAAAACTAAAAACCCTGAGGCCAGCAACATAGCAGTAGCTGTACGACTATTGCCATACAAAGGGAAATCATACAGAGAAATAAGAGGAGTTTAAAGACCCCATCTTCCCATAACATTCCATTCTCCAAAATAAAAATCACTCTCAGGGTTCCCAATCCCTAAAAAAAAAGATCCTAAAATAAAGCATTAAATAGGAAATTGCTTCTAAATAGAGATAAAGATGCAGGTCACTGCAGTCAAAGGCATGGATCAGCCAAGCAGCAATGTGCTAGGACCCTGCTCCTCCCAGTCTCATAAAATCTGTGGACATTAGTGTACTTAACGTGAAGAAGTAAACATTCAGAGGATTGTTGTTCCAACATCTGTACCTTCAAATTTTCAAAGATCAACATCATTATAAGCAACTGAAGAAGGTTAACAAATCGTAAACAGGAGTAACAGGCTTTGTACTTGCTTTGCGTGCCAGGGATGGAGTTAATTTTCTCCACAGTGACCCATAGGGTGCTGCAGTCTGGATCTGTGGCTAGGGCAGAGTTGATAACTCACAAATATTTCCTCTGTTTCCAAGAAGTGTTTCACAGCATCAAGGCTTTCTCTCCTACCGTGCATCCCCAGCGAGTAGGTTTGGAGGGACATGACCAGGGGAGTTGACCTTAGCTGACCAAAAGGATATCCCATACCCTGTGATGTTGTGCTCAGGAATGCAAGCTTGGAGAAAGGAGGAAGAAGGGGAACATCTGTGTTTATGATGTTTGTCTTCCCACGTAACTGTTGGTTGTGCATGCTGAAGCCCTGCCTCCCAGGAAGCATCCTCCTGCTGATAGGGAGTAGCAATTAAACTCCTCCTCTGCTTTGCTTACACACCTAGCTTTGGCTTCACCTGGTAGACTGTATTTATCTCCATCCATGAATCTTCTCACCTTCCTTCCACTTTCTTCAGATCCAGCAGGACAATGGGGGTGTGTGCAGCCAGGTAAGCGTTTGGCTGTTGACTGGGTCAACCCACCACATTATTTCATCCTAGCGTTATTCAGAGTAAATCAGTCTGCACCTAAGAACAGTTCATCGAACACGCTCTTCGTGTATTTCTATGGACAAGGCTAAAGGTGCTTAATAGGTATGAAATGGAGAGGTTTTCCTAGTACTTGTGGTAACTCCCCAAACCCCTTTTCCCTAAAAGATCAGTTTCTCGACCTTGAGAAATTAAGCCATACAGACAAACTTGTGGAAGGGTAGACTCCTGCTGCAATAAGAGCATCTGTAAAGTCTCTTGCAATTTTAAGAGCCTGGCCCACTTCTTTCGATTTTCCTGGAGGTCAGGCATGCATGCCCCCCTCACTTGAAGGGCTATCTTTTATTCCATCTGTTGTTCAGCTGCCTGCCCAGCACAGGCAGCCCATCAACAGACCACCAAAGACTCACCCCGAGGTGCAGGGTGAACTGGTCAGTGCATTAATGAAGTAGGCAGAAAAACTGGCTCTTTTTGAGCACAGAGCAAATGGATTTTCAAATAGGAAATGAGCCAGAAGATGCCTTAAAAAGAAGCTGGGGTAGCGACTCCCTCAGAGGCAAAGACAGAGGACTGTGGGATACGGATGCTGAGGATATGCATCCCTCAGGGAGATTTATGGGTGACTGAACCAGAGCTATTGCTGCTGGAGACTCTTTCATTTCCATAAATTGCTTTGCTGGCTGAGATCAGACCCTGTGTACGTTCTCTCATACACCAACATCACCTTTTGCAGCACAAATGTCAAAAAAATTCCTTTGATAAAGTTACAAAATGACTTCAGCTGTCACTAAAATGAGAAGATAGATTTGAAATTTGTTTTCAAAAGCATCTAATTTACTGACGAAGAATGGTAACCATTTCTACCTCACATAATAAATACTGTGGTATCTGTAGGTATTACACAATCCCCAAATTAACTAATTATCTCAACTGAGCTACTATCCAACACCAGAAATCCTTTCCACTCTGTCAAGAGGTTTTCAGCTGCATAATCCCCAAATCAGGACTGTTGTACACACTGACATTTATGGCAGCCCGTAGGTCAAACAGCACGAGGCAGTAAAATGGTTTTGGAGGTCATAAATAGAAATGTATCTTCTTTGCCACCCAATAGCAAAGAAGAAACTAAGAAAATGGATTTAATCCATGGTATATGTAGACTCTGATACCTCTAACTTTGCAGTTTGATTTCAGGAGGAAAAATTAACTTTTAGCATGGTACAAGTAATTTGTCTCAGGGGAAAAGAAACTGTCTTGAGGACATCATGAGCATCGCAGAACAATTCAGCTGAAGTGCGTGTTAGTTCTGGATGGTCTGTGTCACTATGCTGAGAGATTCATGAGTGGGAGCACGTGTTGGGAGCCCTTTTTTACAATACAGCCTAATGTTCTTCTTTCAAGTCTCAGCTTCCCCAGTTTCTAGTTAATTTTATTATATCAATTCCTACCTTAAATAGAGCAGTGGGAAGAGTATTTTAGCTGGAAGACCAAGTTAGGCAGCATAAACTTGCAACACATTTCACTGAAGCAGGACTTCAAAGAAAAATGAATTTTGATCACACGTAGAAAAGTTTTTAAGACTGAAAAGATCCAGACTATTTGATCTGATAATGTGCATGATTCTAAAGAACCCATCGAAGCTCATGATCAGCTACTACTAAAAAAGATAAAAATTGAGTTGGCATGCCACGAGCATATGATTTGGACGGTAAAGGATCTACTGAATAAGCTTTGGGAAAGGACAAAGCCATAGGATCACATCCTATGCCTTAATGGCCAGTGTTAATTGAGTTCTAGTGTTCACCTTTGACAGGTGGTGGGTAGAGTTTGGGACTGGCAGGAGCTGCTATCCTAAGATAGAGCTTAAGCTAGAGGAAAAAGCCAGATGCTAGGGCAAAAATACATGTCCAGAACTGTACTGAGAGGTGATGCCTAAGCATTACCCTACAAACCTTTGGTTTACTGGAAAGAGCACACCCCAACTGGTATTAACCGATGCTGTCTTTGTTCTCCAAACAGAAACGTACATAAGAACAATGTCATAAAGTAGTATATGAGCATTAACAGCCTTTGGCTGTGGTAGAGAACATCTGTCAAGAAACATCAGACAGCCTGTATCATGTCTGTTTGGAATGTAGTCCCAAATTTCAGATAGGAAACGAACAGACACATATGTATATAGTTTTGTATATGAATAATCCTTATGATCCAGTAGCTCATAAGCCTAAGAGAAGTCTTGAACTGAGTTTCAGCATAAAGCTATATGGTTAAGTTTTGATGAACTGCTTAATATAGGAAATGTAATATTATATCTGAGAGACAAATGGTTCACAAAAACACCCAGGAAGGCCATCCTGTCCCAGGTGGTCTGCCAACAACCATAACAGATCAATATTGGAACTTCACTTCTACTAACCTGAATAAATTTTCACTCTCTTTCTGGGTCCCCTTTCTTCCCCTCGTCCCCAAGTCAAAAGTCTGCTTTTTGATGTCTGAATTGAGCATTGTTCATCTTGCCTAGTTCGAAGTTCAAGACCCTACTTGTACGAGGCATGACATCTTACTAGCTGGAAAAACTTAGTCAAATACAGATTCTGTGATGAGAGGCCAACAATTGAATACAATTTCTACAGCAAAACTTGTGTCACTTAACTCCAAAACAAGCCTGCATTTAGTGAACTTTAGGAGCTGTTCTGGGGCTCAGCCAAGGGCTCGCAAGCACAGACACACCAAATGACAAATTCTTTTCAGCAAGCGTCAATAGCACACACAGACAGACATGCATTTCAAGCCTCAGTTCTTCTGAATCAGAGGGGATGAATAGTTTCAGTCAAACAAGAATATTTAGCATTTTTATCCATCTCATCTATGAACAGCATCACATCCTGTCAGTAACTAAACAACTGCATAATGTCTGCAACCTCAACCACTTGCCATCTCCTTACCTAGCTGCCTTATGCTTACAGAGGTCTCATCAGGGCAGTATCTTGGAACATTGTGCATTTTGTTCTCACATCTATCATCCAAGTGGAAAATTATATTTACTTTTGAACAGCGGGGAAATGAAGGACAATGAGGGGGAAATTCAGAAAACATGTAGGCTTGACATATGCACGCAGCAAAGGGCTGTGCAGAGAGACCTGAGCTGTACCCAAACAAGCTGGGGTAGAGCACTGGGCACTTGTAATTGTATTGTGCTGTGTTGCGTTGACAGCAGGAATGTGTCAACTCATTTGGAATTGGCTCTGGTATCTTAGCATTGCTTTCTGGGGTGCAGGCATGCCCAGCAACCGGGCAGGCAGAGTGCTGCTTGTATTGATAGAAAGAATAAGGTCTCTCCTTAACATTAGTCCTCTTACTGCTATTCTTGGTACTGGATGGGAAATAGTAAATTGATTTCTCTAAGGTCACCCAAACAACCTGGAGAACAGAACTAGAAAATTGCCCTTTCAGTTTCTCACAGTTACTACTTAAGGCAAGATTTCACATAATGAAGAGATTGATTGAAATTTGCATATGTGAGTGACAGAATTATTATCAATTATTTCATTAGAGTTAAGACCCGAGTTTTAAGGTTTTGAAACCAAATAACCTTTCTTCACTGACCAAACCAATCCTTTGAGCTTTGCCAGTCATGTTTTTCTATGCTGAAAGAAAGATCCCAGGCCACTACAGCTTCTTTTATGACTGTAAACAACTTGCTACCTAATCACTACTGGCATGATTTTAATTAATAAAGGATTCTGTAAGACTTTTTTACTAGTCTTTTGGCAGAATTGATTCAAATTATGCTATTTTGTGTATAGGTACGTAAAATATGTACTACAAGTACAAACAACTTTGAATGAAGATGGATCTGTTGAATCTACTTCTGAGATTCTCTGCACACTTACAATACAAACACTCCGTTTCAAACATAATGACAGTAACAATTAATTGATTACTTGTCTTGGTGAACATATTTCATGGATATCACAGACACACGTTTATCACATCACACTGATGATATTTGTTTAATGTTCATAAAATGACACGGTTAAGAAGAGAGTGTTCATCACCTTTCCATGAAGGTGGGGAAAAATGAGGAACATCTCTCACTTGGAAGACGCTTGTTTGGAAATAGTTTTGAAACACTAGCCCTCTCAGGAAAGGCAGCAAAAATTTATTCTATCATCTTACAAGAGTAGCCTGTGAGCCACATTAATCATCATGGAATGAAATTTGTAACAACATACAGAAGACTTGCTTCACTGTTATTAGAAGTTGAAGGTTTCATGTGCTTTTCAGCTAACTGAAGGTTCACTTTTGCTCTGAACATTTTACTCCAAGTAATAAGTGCTAACAGGTCATTTGCATTCAGGAAATTATTTTTGGAAGACGTTTCTGCTTGATGCAAAAGGGCAAAGGCCACTGGCATTTAAATTCAAGAACTGACTTCTTTTAAGGCTTGATTGACACAGCCTTTGGAAGTTCATATGATCTTTTAATTCAGTTTCAAAGGATTTTGATAACGCTGCCTTTGGAATATTTTTTCTTTAGTGATATTTTGCCAGGTTCTGTTAATATTTACTCATGGCTTTGTATCTGCTTGGTAGAGAATGGAATTGCACACGAGATTTGTTCTCTTCAACCAGCACCGCAACTTTTTTGAATCTTTATTATGCTTCAAATTTAATATTGCTATTTCTTCCTCTGAAAGAAGAAAACCACTTTGTGGTATAAAATATCTGCTTTTTATTTTGCCAATATTCTAGGTATGAATAAAGAATTTTGTCAAAATACGTTTGATTCTCTTTGGATATTGACATAGCTTTTTTGTTCTCCCTAGCAGAAAACTAAGATTTTGTGCTTTTCCCCCCACCAGTGGATTTCATGGTGTTAGAAATGCTTACGTAGGCATGTTGACGAACAGTGAACTGCAACAGTATCCATACCCCACCCCTGTTCCCAAAAATCAAGACCCCCAGAGACTCAGTGCTACAGCAGTCACGAAAAGTCATTTTGGAAGATTCTCAGCCACTTCTCAAAGCCATCACTGATTCTTAGTCAAGTGAACAAGGTCTGTTTACTTACGCTCTGAAACATTCTTCTTTTTCTTTGAATAAACTTCTGCTGCCTCTACACTGATGCATATAGCAGATGGAAAGCAAATTTACTCTAGCTTAGTTCCTGGACGCTGAGCTCTGCAGCGGGCAATATCATCAGTGGTGGTGTACACACTAGGTGTATACTACACCACTTGGTAGTAGTAAAAATAATGTTAGCTTTTCCTTTTGCCTAGTAAGGAAAGGTAGATTTAAGATCTTGTAGAGAAATTCAAAGCCTGTGTGCTACCTTTGAGAAGTTTTTAGTTCTTATTGACTGTTTAAATTACATTTAAAAGTAGTAAAGTATAGAAGTATTTAGTATTATAATTATCACCCTAGTAAACTCAGGTGCAGCATTTAAAACTATTACCTGATTTTAAAAAGCTTAATAATAAATTGTTTAGGCAAATTTAACCTGTGCAAATTTCTTTTTAGAAGCAAGAAATTTCCATTTCATAGAAGTAGCCAGAACCACCCAAAGCGGAGCAATTTAGTGTTGCTTTTAAGAGCCACAGTTCTCCTGAGGTTTGACTGTAGCTGAAATACACTTCCATTCTGCCTTCCAGCCAAACAGGCTCACAGAGCAAACCATTCAGCTGGGGTTGCTGGATACACAGTCAGCCAGAAGGAAGAGCTGAATTACTTGCAAAGCTTACAGGGTTTTCTATTTTTTTGGTTTTCTTTTTGTTTTGCTTTTTAAAAAACTGTTATTATGTAAAGGGAATGCCACTGTGAATAGCTCAATGAAATACTTCTGTTCAACGTGCAGGTGGGTTTTGTAGCTTCCAAATAGTGGTGTGCAGAATGGGTAAATATAAGACAACTAGAGTTTATCTACAGCTGTTAAATCAATAAATTACCTTATCTCAAATGTTGTAGATATTTGCAGTATACTGTTGATCTCTCCATCTTAGGAGAAGCAAACTCCTCATCAAGTAACCTTGGAGAAGGGAAACAAAAATGATAAAGGGCTGAAAGCCTAATATTGAAAAAGTGGAACTATTTACTATATAAAAGAAAGAACCTGATAAATCATTATTGAATATTCTATAGGGATAAAAAGATAAATCTCTTTACCTAATCAGCCCACAGGAGATGCTACCATTGTAACAGATTCAGAACACCTTGTTTTGCTGTAATGCTCACCTTAAAGTTTGAAAAGGATTTTTGACCTTATGCTTTGATGCTAAAGCCAGTTCTTAGCAGAGCTCAGGGTGGAGAGCTGTGAAGTGCCGTATTACTTTGCAGACTTACTAAGATTTTTTGAGGATTATACAATTTCCTATTGCCCATGGTTTTGGTAAGGAAAAGGATTTTTACAGCAGACTCGAAGGACCTGGCTGAATGTTAAATACATGTGTGTTATCTCTGATTTCACAGCCTCAGCCAGAATTGGGGGGTTATTAATTAAACAGCAGAAAACAATGCATATTTCAGAGAAAATGCAGCTTAATGACAGGTTCTCTGGAAAACAAAGGAAATCAATGAAAACCAAAGGAGAGAAAGGAAAGGCAAGAGCAGCAACAAGGATTCAAGAAGCGCAGTTCCCATTCCCTGTAGCTATTTTTCCCTTTATACCTCTGGGTATACCCCCAAGAATGTGATGAAAAAGATGCCCATAAATATTAAGGAACTAGCTATTAGTAAGCACAGAAATATAAATTAACTTCGTGCTAATGATTAGGACGCTGAGTGGCTGAATTAGATCTAAGAATGCAACCTGGGGGAGAGTCAATGATGGCATAGTTAAAAGAGATCTGCATTATATCTTTATGAAAGCAGAGGAAGCTTTCCTGGCTTGTCTGAATTGGAAGTAAGGTAACCTGAATTCATCCTGACTGATTTTGTCATATGGATGCAAAACCTGCTCTGCAAGTGTGTGAATCCTCTGACACAAGAATTGTCCCGAGCCCCATGGGCTTTCATATTGATTGCTACTTTTTAACTGGATTTGTATTTTATTGTGGGTCTCTATTAAAACACCTGCTCTTCCTCCATTTGTAGAATGCCAAAAGAGATTTACAGAAAAACCCCAAACCAAACTCCCATTATTTTATAACAGCTGCTGCTACAGAAATTTGTGAACAGAGTACCTGGATGCAAACTGTGACAGCTATTTCAGCTTTGCTGTGGGAGGCAGGTGAACCAGTGTAGATAGGATAAAACCAGTCTTCAGCCGTGCCTCAGAACCAACCTTCATCACCAGCTGAAACAAGACAGCATCGGTGCATTTGGGGAAGCTCTTTTCCAGCTCCTTGCCTTTCCTTTGGCACCTGCTTGGTACTTCTGGGGAAGGAAAAAAGGTGAGGAAAGTTGCTCCCAAGACAAAGCTCGGATATGTACCTTGTCCCAAGAGGAAATCTGACCCTGACCCCCCCACACCCTACACCTAATTAAAGCTTAAATAACACACTTCAAGCTGAGTCTGTTGATGGAAGATGAAGAAGTATTTGTTTACCATCACCACGATCTGCAGCTGGGAGAAGAGCTGCCATCCCTGTGCTCAGCAGCAATTTATTCAGAAACCAGGGAGCTGCGGACTGCCTGTCAGTCTCTCCTCACTCTCCACACACTCCTGCAATTAGGAATGCTTGTGCTGTGTGTTCTCGTGTTGTCTGCTTTTATATTGAATGAAAAACCACACAGGAACCATGCTGTGAGAAAGCCGAATTGAAGAAACACCCCTGTGTCATCAACTGATTTTTCTTTTTCTGCATAAAAAGAGGAAAAGTTTGGCCATGCCACCGAGACTCTAAAGAAGTTGTTCCTTCTTGCGTTGGGAGATCCTTCAGCACATTTCTAGTAAGTGTGCTCTTGCCATTCTTCCAGCACAAGTATCCATCCATGCTTTTGTCCCAGTGACCAATGCCTTGAAGTCACCTTCTTAACAGAGGTGCACAAGAAGGGTTTACTGTTTTATATACTGTGCATGGCAAACACACTTGTCTTAGCCCAAAGTGCAGGATGATGTGCCTGCCACTAAATGATTAGCATTTCTAGATAGAACCTTCTTCCTATGTGAACAAATAGACATTTCACACAATTCCAAATACATCCTGAAAAACAGTAATTCCTTCTTTTTTTTTTTTCTTTTCTTTTTAATAGACCTTATTTCTTATAAGAAACACAATTATACAATCATGTAGCACAACTCTGGAAAGGATTTAGTGACATTATGGTCTTCTGAGCTTGTGCCTGATTGATTGACATGAGAGAAAGGGCTACAGAGAAAGGCAATTACTTTTATTAAGACAACCAATGTAGGAAGTAACAGTGAGCTAGCTTTTGAGCAGAGAACCTGCTCTGTTGGTTGAGTATCTAATTAAAACATATTATATATATATATGTGTAAACACCCCCTCCTCCCTTAACACAGTTTAGGATATAATGAAGCAAATTCTGTCTGCCAAGTTATTACTGGGATATTTGAATGTACCCTAGTGCTTTCCCAGAGTTACTGATAGAAATCATTAGATGCATTGATCAAACTTCAGAATTAGCAAAGCATCCAACTAAACAATTCAATAGTTATTGATTCATTTTCATTTTTTCTAGAGGCTTTGGACAAAAAGACAAAATGCTTCAATTTCTTAATGCTCACACACAGGATGTCAGGGGTTGGAAGGGACCCTGGAGATCTTCAAGTCCAACCCCCCTGCCAGAGCAGGATCATATAACCTAGCACAGGTCACACAGGAGCATCCAGGC
>JANIJG010020417.1:0-26555 GCA_024611175.1 Megaceryle torquata
CACCATCCCAGGTGAGGTTGGCCGGGGCTCTGAGCACCCTGCTCTGGTTGCAGATGTCCCTGCTCAGTGCAGGGGGGGTTGACTGGAGGAGTTTTAAAGGTCCCTTCCCACCCAAACTATTCTGTGATACATCCTGTTTCTAAAAGCCTTGTATTCCCTTAGAGTCCTCTGAAATATGTTGACAGGTAAAGAGAAATCTTGTTAATAATGAGGTTGTGCAACAAGGCATCAGCCTTCAGGGAAGCAGTGGCAGGCACATCAGCTCTGACTGGAGATAGCAGCACGTAGAGCTAACGTGTCAGTAAACTGAGTGTGCATTAAACCACTGTTTTCTCAGTTTCTGCTTTGGTGTCATTAAATTTGATGTATTTTTTTACTTTTCCTATGACAGAGTGGAACTTCTATAAAATAGATGAAGACAACATTATGGGGTGTTGTTAATTCCACCATACCTCAGTCTAGGTCCTGTAATGGTGCCAAACTGCCTTGCCTGAGAACACTCGTAATGTGCTCTGGCAGATGCTTCAGAAATGGAATAAGAATCCAAATCTTGTTCATAGAGGCTTTTCACTTCCCTGCTGAGTACGTTTATACTTCACACAAAGGAACATTGTGTGTTAAGCACCAGCTACCTTTTGCTGTCTGAAACAGCACTTCAGTGAGCGTCTGTTCAACAGCTGAGCCTGGGTCTTGGCAAAAATCATTTCACTGGAGAACAGGCAGAATCCAGTGGGAGGATTTCGTGGAGCATGTGTCTGGTACCAGCTGTAATGGTCTTGTTGGTGCACGTTCTGCTGCTGGATTTGGCAGCTCTGCTGGAAGGTTTGTGTTGCTCCAAATCCAGAATGAAATACCTGTTACAAATTCACACCTCCAGGTGCGGGGCTCTTGGGTTCCTCGCTCCGCGGTGGGCGTGCGAGCGTGCCATCCACGGTCTAGGTGGGCATCCCCTGTCTGCTCAGTGGGGACAGCTGTGGCAACATCTGTCTGAGACTGAGCAGAAGAGACTTGCTGTGCTGGGATTTCTTCAAATGAAACGCTCTGAGGCTCTGGACATGGAGGTGCTGGTGGTTGGGGGCTGAGGGAGCATTAGCCAACATCGCACTCGTGCCGTTTCTGGTGCATTGCAACTAAAACTTTTGCTTTTGACCTTATATGGAAGCAGATGTAGGAAAGATGACCCTGTGGGCAGCTATTGATCCCTGGGGCAGCGCCCAGACTGAGTCATGCTCTGGCTCAGGGATTCCTCACCAGTGAGACCTCATAGCTGGTGAGGTGAGAGCACAGGGTGCGGAGGACACTGTACTTGGAGGAGCAGTGGTTAAAATGGAGCGGTCTAGGAAGCTTTTGCCATGCTGATGTGATGCTGTCAGGGAAGTGAGAATAGAGGAGGAAGCATCTCTCCTGTCATACCTGTAGTCCAGACACAAATCCCTGCTGTTCCTACCCATACTCTGCTCAGATTTGACGTCAGTGGTTGATAACCTGGAGTAGGGCAGTTGGACAGTGTCTCCTGCTAGGTGCGGAAGGAGCTCACATGAGGAGTGGCACAAAGCTAGACCACAGGGTACAGGTCGGGGTTCCTCTGCGTCATCATATGCTTGCAAAACTGGTGTAGAAAGCATCTGGCTACCAGAAATCTGATGATCTACTTAACTAATAGTCCAGTGAACCCAAGGTCTAGGGATAGATAGAATCATAGGAACATAGGATTGCTTTGGTTGGAAGAAACCTTTAAGATCGAGTCCAGCTGTTAACCCAGCATTGCCAGGGCTCCCCTAACCCATGTCCCTCAGCACCACATCTCCACGGCTTTGAAACCCCTCCAGGGATCATGGGGACTCCACCACTGGCCTGGGCCAGGCCTGGACAGCCCCTGTGGGGAAGATGTTTTCCTCATATACAACCTAAACATCCCCTGGTGCAACTTGAGGCTGTTTCTTCTTGTCCTATCATTTGTTCCTTGGGAGAAGAGCCCAACCCTACTGGGCTCCAACTTGTGTCAGGGAGTTGTTGAGAGCCAGAAGGTCTCCTCTGAGCTTCCAGGATGAGGCACGATGTTTCCAGCTCTCCTTCCCTGATGCAGCAGAAAGGCAGCCTTGGAGGAGCTGCATCTTTGCTGCCAGCACACTCTTACATTAGGCTTATTTATTTATGTAGAAAAAATAATAGATATTTTCTGGTTGTGGCAGGGCCAGTTGGGTGGGCAGGCTGTGGGCAGTCCCCAGCCCGTGATGTCATGTGGTGCTCTACTTTGCAGCTGCTACAGGGACCACAAGGAAAAGGAGAAAGAGATGTGCTGCCGAATGTTTGCCTCTCTCAACCCTTCTGACGACCAGCAATAAAGGTAAGCAAGTTGTGAAGATCTCCCAAAACCTGTCGTGTCCAAACTGGTTTTGGGTGGGGATCCTGCTTCTCTTCTGCAGGGTAAGATTTTAGTGGTGAAATGTAAGATAATGGAAGCATGTGGAGGGAAATGCCCCTGCGTTGTCATCTTGGGGAATCTTTCCTGTGAGGCAAACTGGTGTGGGACAGGAACCTGAAACTGGCAGCACTTAAGTAAGTTTGGTTTTGTTGTTTCCTGTGCTGCTCTTCTCAGTTATTCCTTGCTAGAGCCAGGGGGAGAAATAGCTCTGTAGTCTTGTTTCTTTGCCAATTAAAAGAAACAAAAAAAAAATTGTTCCTGTCAAACTTAAGAATTGGATTTCCTCCTCCCCTCCAGCACTTCTGTCTGGAGCTGTTGGAATGCCTCACTTCAGAAAAATCTAAATATTTTATTTCTGGGTTTTTTGAAATATTAAAAAAAACCCTGTTTGTATAGAAAATTTCAAATAGATGTTTTGGACTCTTTAAAGCCTTAAGTCTTCTAGCAAAATTGACAGGTTTATAAATGCACAAAGGCTCTTTGATCATTCTTTTTTTTTTTTTTTTTTTTTTGTCAAAACCTTCTTGGTGGTGTAAGGGGGAGTGGAAATCTTCACTGGTCGCTTGCCTCGGGGTAAACCCTAGGGAAGGAGTTACGGAAAATGACAGCAGCCTCCTGTCAGAAAGCATCACCAGCTCAGGGCCGTCAGGGTCTGCTGCTGTTCTCTCATGCAGTACAGGCAGTACCTCTTCTGCTTGTAGAAAATGAGTATTGGCAGCATTTCCATCAGTAGAAGTGCGAGTGCAGGGTGCTGGTCTGGTATTTTAAGGTTGGCTCTTTTGTCTGTGCTTGTGAGGAAGAGAAGGTGGTATTTGAGGAAGGGGTTTGAGTGGCTGCTTCCTAGAGCCACACAACCCTCTTCTGGCTGTATGTGCCTCCCTGCTGTAGTCTGCACCCCTCTCTCCATCCTCGTGCTCCAGTGTGAGCTGGGCATGTTGCTAAACTGCCTCTGAGCACAAATTCTTTTGCCCTGGGTTCAGAATCACAGGCTGGTTTGGGTTGGAAGGGACCTTCCAAAGCTCTTCTACTCCAACCCCCTGCGCTGAGCAGGGACATCTGCAACCAGAGCAGGTTGCTCAGAGCCCTGGCCAACCTCACCTGGGATGGTGCCAGGGATGGGGCAGCGAACACCTCTCTGGGCAACCTGGGTCAGGGTCTCGCTACCCTCAGCATGAAAACCTTCTTCCTTCTCTCTCATATAGATCTCCCTCTTTTAGCTTCCACCCATCACCCCTTGTTCCTGTCCCAACAAGCCCTGCTAAAAGGTCTGTCCCCATCTTTCTGATTGGCCCCTTAGCATGAGACTGGTAGCTGTTGACAGACGTGTCCAACCCCCAGACAAGTTGCTGGTAAAGGGAATTTAAGCCTGATGAGCAGGTCTTGTCAGCATGCGCAGCAAGCCCATGGCTCTGCACTTGGCAAGGAAGCTCTGATTCTGTGCTTGCTGAGTTTCAGCAACTTGCAATTTGGAAAGCTGTAGGACATGGGTCTCGTGTCTGATGGAAGTACCTCGTGGTGCCTGACCTGGGAAGCTTCTCATGTTGATCTGTACATTAGCTGGCTCTGCTTTTTTGGTGGGAACTCTGAAAGAATGTGGTTATCTGCTGGGTCAGCAGCTTGCAAAGATTCCAATTTCCACACAGTTGGTGTCGTGGCGCAGAGCTGCTGTTGTGCCTTCAGCTAGTGGAGACAGAAGTGCAAAGGGGAAGGGAAAAAGGAGAAACCTTTGCTGGAGGCAAGCTTAAAGATTGGGCTGAACTGTTCATTGGCCAGAGTTCCTTTGCTAACTCCTGCTCATGCGCATGTACAGTGCTTTCCTGGACACCTGACACAGCTGATGGACAGCTGTCAGTCAAAGATTTCTAACTACCTTTGAAGCTGACTTTTAGTGACGCTATTAAAAATCAACAAAGTCTTCTAGACAAACATACATCGAGACATACACAAGAATCTGCTGTTAATTCATTGCAAGAGAAGTCCCCTTCTGGAGGAGGTTCTTGCAGGGCAGTGCCTTGTGCTGGCTGGAGGTTGGTTTGCTGCTGCATCTTGCTTAAAAACTTCATCACATATTCAGAGAGGAGCGAAGTGGCTGGGTGATAGTTTCATCCCACAAAGATCAGCGTCAGTGTTTTGGGGTTTTTTTCTTCCAGCTGTAGGTGGGCCAACATTGAACATTTGCCTCTGACGTGTGTCTGGGCTTAATACCCAGGAGAAGGGGTCTCGCTGGGTGAGAGCACACAGGGAGGTGTTCCAGGGAAAACAACAATGCTGACATGCAGGAAACTGTGACTGGGAGGTCAAATGAGATTGCTATGAAAAGCAGGGTCTCCCAGTTCTGAGGCCATTAATTGGTGAGAATTGGCTGTAGAACTGTCACCAGGTAGAAGGGGCTATAATTGGGCTTAACAGGCAACTGCTGCTGATTTTAAACTGACCTAATAAGCTGAAAGAGACTTGCAAATAAACTGAGAAGTACACAAATAACAGCGCAGTCAAAACTCCTGCCTTGGGAAGGCTCCAGACTTTGAGTAAACAGCAACTTACTCCTTTCCCCTCCTTCTCTCCCTTATTACTGAGCAGATCTAAAATGTGCCTCCTGCTGATACTGTCCCTCCCCACTGGGTAAAGCTGAACAACGGAGAACTGGCAATTTCACTTTTTATTTTACTTTCAAATATGTAAATTATTGTACCACCGAGATACCCTGAGCTGCAAGGAAATCGTTAAAGATGTGCTTTATGCTGAGCCTTGCTGGAGCGAGGGGGAAGGCTTGAAGGATGACTTAATTAAGCATTCTCCTTGCTAAGCAGAGGAAGGAGAGAAGCTTTAATAAGGTTGTTGGGTTGGGTGGGTTTTTTTGTTGTTTTCCCTCCAGCTCTCTCATCTTCCAGCATCTTTTTTCCAGCTTTTTTTCAGAGGAGTTCTGCAGTTCATACTTGCAGTAGTACCTGTAATACCTCTCTGGAGGATTGGTGGGCTCTGGGCTCTTCTAGAAACTCAGTGGAGAAATGACTGCACTGCCTCTGCTTAGGGATGCCATGACATACGTGCTTCCCAGTCAGGTGTACTGGACACGAGTCCCTGCTTTGAATGCACTAGGGAAGGCTTTGCCCAAACTGGGACATCCAGCCTGGGCTTAGAAGTGAAAAGACAGAATCATAAAATCATAGAATAGCTTTGGTTGAAAGAGACCTTTCAGTTTATCTGGTCCAACCATGAACCCGGCGCTGCCATTGGCCTCAGCCCATCGATCCAGCCTCTCACGGGTCCCTCTGAAGCACCTTCCTACCCTCAAGCAGAGTGGCACTCCTGCCATCTTCCTGTCATCAGCAGACTTCTTGAGGGTGCCTCCATCCCATCATCCAACAGAACAGGCTCCAGTAGTGAGCACTGGGGAACACCACTGGGGACTGGCTGCCAGCCATGAACTTCATTCACCACAACTCTGGACAAGGCTGTCCAGCTGGTTTTTTCACCCAGTGAAGAGTACACCTGTCCAAGCCATGAACAGCCAGTTTCTCCAGGAGTGTGCAGTGGGAAACAGTGTCAGTGTCAAAAGCTTTACAGAAGTCCAGGTAGACACTCCCCAGCCTTTTCCTCATTGGTGTCACATTAGCTAACCTCCAGTCCGCTGGGACCTCCCCAGTTAGCCAGGGCTGCTGGTAAAATGATGGAAAGTGGCTTTGTGAGCACATCTGCCAGCTCCCTCAGTACCCTTGGGTGGATCCCTTCCAGCTTCATAGACTTGTGGGTATCTAAGTGGAACAGTAGGTTGAACATCACCTCATTCTGCTCCCAGTCCCTCTCTTCCAGCTCAGCAGGCTGGGTACCTGGAGAACAACTGGTCTTACTATTGAAGACTGAGGTGAAGGTGGCATTAAGTATGAGCTAAGGATGAGTTTCCTCATCCTTTGTTGCTGTGTTTCCCCTGCATCCGGTGAAGGAGGGAGAGTCTCCTTAGTTCTCCTCTTGTTGCCAGTGTATTTATAGAAACATTTTCTATTGTCTCTTATAGCAGTGGCACGAAAATTCTCTGAGCTCTTGAAGGACTGGGGGCTGCTCTAAGGATCAGTTCCAGACCAGACTTGCTGGCTGAAGTCCTATTTGGGTCAGAAGTGTATGTTGAAGGTTCCTCCCTGTAATCATCCCTCATGTGAGACCTCTTGCTCTCTGAACAAGTTGTTTTCCTTGCTTTGTGTGGGTGCTGGTTTAAGGGACTTTGTAGAACTGCTTGGGAAGGAGCTCCTCTTCCTGCTTTTCCTTTTTGCTTTAGTACCCTTGTCCCATCACTAATCTGAGCAGACTTGACAGACACTTCTTCCATCACTTCAGGATCAGGATGGCCTGTCATCAGCATTCAGGATCTTTGGAGCTGAGACTTGTTAAAGATCTCTGGAGAATTCATCCTGCCACTGAGCTGTCTGTCTAGTGTACAGGCAGGGCTTGGAACTCGCTGTGGATGCTTCGCAGAGTGGAAGATATGACAAATTGACTTGAAAAAAAGAGATAAATAAAGAAAACCCATCCTGAGGGGGGGGAAAAAAAAGCATGTAAGTGCAGAACTTCACATGGCAATGGAAGTTCACAGAGCTTGGTTATATCAATGAGGAGCAGCACATCTGGTCCTTGCACTTTCATCTGTGAATTTGGATGTCTGGTGCACCTTGGATGGGGTAGCTGGTGCCTGCTCAAGCCTTTAGATGTGGGGAGTCTCTGAAGATCAACTTCACAGCCATCTTGGCCATAGAAGTGAGTCCACTTGAAACGCTACCAGCTGGACATCCCCAAACAACACATTAGAGAGAGCAGTGAGGGGATGGCCGACAGCAGAATTGGTTCTGTAGGCAGCAGATAAGTGGTACCCTAATTAGGTCATTTTCCAAAGGCACGTTGCACGCTCGGAGCCGGGCTCCCTGGGATGGTGATAAGTCACGTTCCCTCTAATACCTATCCAGATAAAAGCATGATAGCCTGGCGTTGCAAACGGCTGTTTCCCCCTTATCGGGGTGGATTGCTGGGCACGTGTTATCAGCTACTTGATAGCGCCTGAGCTGTCGCTGGGCTTTCTTCTTGCCATTAGGGAGAGCTGCAGCCTCTCGGGAACCTCTCGCGGGGTCCACGTGGTGCCTGTCAGAAGGAGTTTGTTCACCTCCCCGTAGCAGTGGTTTTTCTCCAGGCTGTCATTCCAGAGTGGCAGTTCCTTTTGGACTTGTCGGGGTTTGAGTGAAGAGCACTTCAGACAATTGCTGCTCAAGAAGGCTTTAGCTCCTTTGCTGATCTATTCTCTAAAGGTGTGCAGATACCTACTTTTCCAGCATGTACATGTGGAGCTGTGGTGTAAGATGTACCGTATCCTCCTGACTACCGACTCAAAACTTTTCCTGTCTGTCTTCTCTGTGAGAATTCTATTTAGATTTGAGCAAAAGCATTGACAAGAAAGTGTTCTGTCTTCCATAACAGACATGTGGAGGCTACATCTCTCTGAACAGTCCCTAAAGGCATTCTCTGGGATGTGGAAGCTGGGCCACCCTTCCAGGCTGCCCTCCATGAAGGCAATGACTTGATTCCTTCTCTTGAGGAGCCCTCTTCTCACTGAGGGTCATCTCAGTGCGACACTGTTGGGAGCTGCCCCTTCAAAGCATGGGTGTAATGAGGGCTGAACTGGCAGAAGCCATGCTTCAAGCACACCCTTCTTACTTTCCAATTTCCTCCCACTGACAAAAACCTTATCTGCTGTGTTTGGTGCCTACGTGATGTGGCTTCCCCGACAAGAGATGGAGGCAGGGAGCTAGGGAAGGGGCAGCAACAGTTCTTTATGCACAAAAGCAGCTTAAACAAGTTTTAAAGCTGTCGTTAAACATTAACTGTTAATTATGGCTTTAATGCAGAGTAAAGGTGACTGGGATTATAAATGACCTGTGACCTGGCATGTTGCTTACTGTAAACGATGATTGACTCCCTCATCTTTCTGAAGCTTGAATTAAAATAGCTGGTACCAACAAGCTTCTGTCTGAACTTCAAAGCAAGCGTGTGCCTTGCTGGTTTGCGTGGCTGAGTTGCTGCCAAGCTGCTGTTAAGGGAAGGAAACAAATCTTGGAGCAGAGTCCTGGTTGGAGCTCACTGCTCTACATGCAGGAGCAGCGAACGCTTTGAACGCCATCCAGCTCTCTGCGTCTTCAGGGCCGGGCACTTCCCCTCCACTTCTCTTTTGATTGTGTAGCCATTAGGTAGAAATGAAAGAGATGAACTGATCAAACACTCCTTGAAATGGCTTTAGGGTTTCAGTTTGAATATTTTTATTTTTTTTTAATTAGCTTCATGTAAAGACTCTGCTACTTCAAATAGCAGCTGTGAAACCAGAAGATTCTCAGTTTGATCCTTTGTTTTTATGGTGTATGAGAAGTCTCAGTAACCATGGGGTTTATATCCAGCTAGATACCCCAAACCACAACTAACAGCCAGTGGAAACATCAAGTGATTACTTTTTAAGTGTGTCTATCAGGGACATGTAAAAGGAAGCAATGTGTGGGGACAATATTAGACTGGAAAGTAGCGGAGTAGAGGTCAGTTGCATTTTAACAGGAACAAAGATGCTTTTCTCTACAGAACACTATAGCATGGCAAGTGTAAGGACTTTTTTCCTACTGTAGAAACCATTCTTTCCTTGTCCTAGTTGCTAGAATTTTATGCTGTGAACTGGAGAAATGATTTTTCTCTGATTAGTTTTTGAAGAGATCAGCTGAAGTGTCCTCCAGTGGTTTTCCTTCTCTAGAATCTTCCTCATCCCCTCCTGGTCAGGGGAGATACTAGAAAGCACTGCCAGTCTGATGCTGACCCTTGTGTTACAATGACCTC
The DNA here is from genome assembly GCA_024611175.1 of Megaceryle torquata. NCBI lineage: Eukaryota > Metazoa > Chordata > Aves > Coraciiformes > Cerylidae > Megaceryle > Megaceryle torquata. The sequence continues at coordinate 9,281 of JANIJG010020417.1, forward strand.
ATTAACACCCAGTTTTGAAAGGTCTGGGGATAAAAGACAACCTGTTAAATGAGACTGTAACGTGGGTGAACCAGGGCAGCAGCTGCCGTGACTTGGTACCGTGACTCCTGATCTGTGCTAGGCTGGAAGTCTTTCCTCATGTGTTTCTGGCAATCTTGAATGTTGCTCAACTGTCTTGTGCTTTTATTATCCCAAACTTTAAATTGAGGGCAGCCCTTGAGAGAGGCACATGGTCCTGATTCAGACTCACCTTTCAGGGTGGGTGGCCTTTGAGTCAGGGGTTTCGTGTGGCTCTGAGCGGACAGGCAGACAGACTGACTGACTAAAACTCAGCTTCTGCAGGGTCAGTGGAGGAAGGTGAGTAATCTGGTCAACCTCATTACTAACCCTGCTCTGAGCAGGAGGTTGGACTAGACCCCTACTGATGTTCTTTGCAGCCTCAATTATCCTTTGCCTTTCAAGGATATATAATGAATGAGGTGTCGATTTTGAGCATCATATGATGCTTCATCTTCTCATCCTTTGGTCTGTAAAGCATCTGTTTTCCTCACAGTTACTGCTTGGATTTGGTGGGGTTTTTTTTTCCTTCTGGGTAGCAGCCAGTAAGTCGATATCCTCTAAGGAGTGAGCTTCCCCATCTTGCTACTAGTAATTTGATTTACATTTGTAGAGCTCTCCACTGCTGTCGAGCGGGCTGAGCAAGCTGGAGTGGCTACGGCTGTTGAAGAGCATTAAAAATTGGTTTGGGCTCCTGGTGTTCCTGAGCTGAGAGAATATAGGGCATTTTTTGAATGTATCCTCAGAACTTTTGCAGGAGACACAGAATGGGTTAGCTTGAGAAAAGGTTTCCAAGGATTTATCTGTTTTATTTTGGTTTGTTTTTTTCTTGAGATTATTTTTTTTCCTTCTGCTGTTCATCCTCTGGATGACAGAGGGAGGAGGCTGACTTTTCAGTGGTGCTTCAGTACCACCTGCACTCTGACAAGTCAGGGAAATACCCTCTGTATCACTGTTCTCCCTGCGTTACCTCAAAGGTGCTGGTTGCAGCAACGTGGTGAGCAGCAGGATGTTAAAAATCTGTCAACAGTCGCATCAGAAAGCAGTGCAAATGTGTCAGTGTGTTTATCCCGGGTGTTTAACGGCTCTGGGGACAGGATGGAACTCCCCCTCCTGTAGGGAGGGGATCCTGCCCCTCTACTTCGATCTGGGGAGACCCCCCTGCAGTGCTGGGGAGCGCTCAGCACAGCAGAGACAGGGACCTGTTAAAGCAGGGCCAGAGGAGCCCCAGCAATAGCTGGGAGGGCTGGAACCCCTCTGCTGGGAGAGCTGGGGGTGTTCAGCCTGGAGAGGAGAAGGCTCTGGGAAGATTGACTGTTTAATGCTAAGATAAATGATCTCTGTGAGACACTTAACCGTGGTCTTTTGTTATCCTAGGACTTTGCAAGCTGATGAAAAGAGTGGGTCTTGGAGAGGAGGGAGACCTACCTCTGGGCACGTGAAGATTTCAGCATCACACCTGTGTTATGGGAAAAGAGGCAAGAGCACTGTGTTGTTTTGAGGTTGAGGAGAATTTGTGTTTATCCACAACCTGATTGTCCTGGTTGGTTTTGTTTGCCATGTTTGGAGGCTGTTTCCAGAAGAACAGAGTGGTGCTGTAGTGGAGCGGAGGACGTTCCCTCTCTCCTCCCCTCCACACTCATTGAAGAAAACTTTGCTGACATCCTACTTCTTGCAGGTTCTGGGCTGCATTTAGGGAATCTGTAAATGGGAGTAGGATGCCATGAAGTTTTGTATTGTTTATACAGGTTGCTCTTTAAAAAAATGGTTTGATATTTTTGTTCTGAGAAAATAAACCAATCTGAGAACTGACACTGGCAGGACTTGTGCCAGTTTCTTGTGCAAGAGTGATTAATGTCTCTGTTTCAGTGTAAGGAGCTGGAATTTGGAAATAGGGTCTGGTTTGTTGGTGTGCAACTATCTCCCTTCTTGGGCAACAGTGTGTTGTGCTCTTTTTTTGGCTGAATGTTCCTGTGACTGTTGATACTAAATTTCAGATTACTTCAGAGCACCAGCTCTATCCCCTGCAGATACTGCTGAGTCCTCCAGCTTCCATCAAGGTGGTCTCCTTTTGGAGCAGAATCCACTGCATATGCCCCATGTGTCTCTGACCATAACTCCTTCATGGGATGTCTAAGAATTAACAAACCCAAAATCAAATGTTTCTCCTCAGACAGCAGCAGGTAAATGCAAAACCAGCAAGAAGCCATGGAGGAGGAGGAACCTGGTAACATGAAATGATCTTTTCATGTTATTTGTCCTACCTGTGACTAGGATGGGTAATGTCTTCTAAACATGATTCCATACCTTGTTGTTGACTTGCCAGGCAGGAAGGGTTGCCTGTGGTCACTGTGTGATCCAAGGTGGCCCCTTGCCAGGAGGGAAGTGTCTGAAGCGTTCTGGTTTTGCCAGTGTCTTTATGGCTTTTAGATTCCTTACCACCACACCTTGAGAGTGTCCTAAAATAAAATGCCCTCTTGGTAGGATGTCCCAACGAGGAGTGCAGGGGGAAGTGTTAGGAAAGCTTTGGGTTGGCAGCACCTCACAAGCACACTTCTGGACCTTGCTGCTTGTCTACTTGTTCTGGTCCTCAGTGGTTTTGGAGAAAGGATGGCTCCATCTCCAAGCATAGGTCAAATCCTGCTGTGCTGCTTAGTTTGAAGAAGAAACCTAAAAGGAGGGCAGGGTTTGGGATTTATCTGTTCTCTAAGAACAATTGGGATGCCATCCAGATGGACCTGAGAAATGAGCCCCTCTGAAGCTCATGAGGTACAAAAATGCCAAGTGCAAGGTCCTGCGCTTGGGTGGGGCAATCACTGGTATCAATACAGGCCAGGGGTGAAGGGATTTAGAGCAGCTCTGGGGAGAAGAACTTGGGGGTGTTGGGGGATGAAAATCTGGCCCTGAGCCAGCACTGTGCTCTCACAGCCCAGCAACCAGTGGCACCCTGGGCTGCACTGACAGCAGGTCAAGAGGGGTCCTGCCTCTCTGCTCCCAGGGCTCTGGGGAGATCCCCCTGCAGTGCTGGGGCAGCTCTGGAGTCCTCACACAAGAGAGACAGGGACCTGTTGGAGTAGAGCCAGAGGAGCCCCAGCAATGCTGGGAGGCCAGGCTGGAGAGCTGGGGGTGTTCAGCCTGGAGAGGAGAAAACTCTGGGGAGAGTTTCTGGTGGCCTTTCAGTGCTTCAAGGGGCCTGGCAGAAAGATGGAGATTGATATTTTTTTTAAATTTTTTTTTTTTTTAGCAGGGCCTATTGAAACAGGACAAGGGATGATGGTTTGAAGTTAGAAGAGGGAGATTTAAACTGGGTAGGAAGAAGAAATTTTTGACACAGAGGGTGGTGAGAGCCTGTCCTAGGTTGCCCAGAGAGGTGGTTGATGCCCCATCCATAACATCAGGAGTCAGGAGCTGTCCGTCTGTCACTGGCAGCCTTGTCCTGTCTGCTTGGCATTGCTCTTTTCCAGGAGGGTATTAAACCAGTCCCCCCAGCAGACCCTGGTGGGACAGGGAGGTGAATGTTTTGCCGAGTCCCTTTTTCCTGTCTCGACACTAGATGGCAATGCCTCCCTCGGAATGCTTTGGCCACAGGCAAGTGTTTCAGGGGCTCATTTTTGATGGGCTTTAAATCTGAATATTGGTCTTTTTCTGTACAAGTTGTTCCAGTAACTTCCTTTGAGCAGAAGCTGCTGCCTCTTCCCTCCAAGAAGCAGAGCACTTTGTGCCTCCTGGCCGTTGGGCTGAGGTAGGTCTGAAGACAGAAATGCGACAAGAGTTTTCCAGCAGGAGACAGCTGTGCTGGTCATGGAGCTTCCTCGGCCTCTGACGTGGGGCGTGCTGGCATTTCTCTGACAGCCTCTGGGTGCTTGGCTGGATGCACAATGGAAACTTGGCTCATCTGTCTTCATCGATGACCTTGCAAAGGCAGGACCTTCTGCTCTCTGAACCGCAGGGACTCAACTCGCCGGGGAAGATCTGAACTAGATCTGCTAGATCTGAACCATAGAAGTTTGTCGGGGGGTGGCTCGCTGTGGCATGGGAAGGAGCTTTGTCCCTCTCGGGAAGGTCTGATCCCCTTGATCCCATCTCCAGGTGCCCGCGGCCAGCAGCACACGCTGCAGGAACAGCAACCACCCTTCCCCGAGCTGTCGCCCAGCCCAGGCCCCTAACTTCTGTTTGACCTGGAGTCTGTCTCCAGATCCAGGGCCACTTTACTGCATGTGAGAGGGTTCCCATGGTTAACTAGACTTTGCTGAAGTGCATTTTTCCATCTTTATCAAATAATGGCCAAAAATTACTTTCCTGATTTTATTTTATTTTTTTATTTAAGGAAGAAATACAAACTTTCTGCCTCAGGGCAAAATCAAAGATGTGTTTGGATCTTGACTTGGCATTAAAACAGAAATACAAGTCCTTGAGCAAAACAGACAAAAATCTCTCCAAAGAACCATACTTTCTTCTGCTTCTTAATCAAAAAGCTTGGGCCTTTCAGAAGTTTGCTACTGGAATTTTTTTTTTGGCCAAAATGCCTCTTCCCTCCCCCACCCCCATGAAATAGTTTGACAAACATCTTCAGCATGTTCCCTGGAGAAACTGTTCCAGCGGTCGGTTACAGCTCAAAAGTGGCTTGTATTTCCAGTTTGGGTTTATCAAATGTCAGCTTGCAGCTCCTGAGCTTGGCCGAGCATTTGCTCAATTAAAATATGATCTGATATCGTACCATGTTTTCCCAGCGTGGGTGTTCAACCAAAACCCAACACATTGTGTACCCTCAACCCATCGATTTGTCTCCTCAGGCTGCAAGACCAAGCCAAAGCCTGTGAGAAGTGTGAATCACAACCCCTGTATGTCACCTGCGTGGGTCAGGTCTCCCCCCTTGTTTTCCCTTCTCCGTGCTGGTGAGACACCAAGGGAATGCTGAAGGCAACAGGACCCCATTGGGTGCCTGTCCTCTGATGAAGAAACCCTGAAGAGTGCTGATGGGCGTTGATGTTGCCACCGTGTTGTGGGCTGTGCCAGGGGTGAGGGTAGGCTGAGAGTGCTGGCAGGTAACCAAAGGTGTGGGATGGCAGAGCTCAGGATGGGGTGAGGTGTCCAGGGCCCAGGGGGAACCCCTCGGTGGGGATGCTGGAAGGTGCTTCAGGTTTTGACATCTCCTGTTAACAGCTTGAGCACAGCCTTGGGAGCTGGTTGCAGGTCTCCTCCCCCCAGCACAGGGTCTTGGGGTGGGAGAGGCAGCTTCCATCCCTCTTAACCTTCATGTGATGTGTGGGGCAGCGGAGCCTGGGCCGGTCCCATCAGCCCAGCCTGGGGGTGTGTGGCTCAGCACCTTTCACCGCAGCCAGGAGCAATTGGGCTGGGTGCTTGGGGCCTCCTGCCACTCACCATGTCCCCTCTGATGCAGACCAGAGGAGAGGCAGAACTGGTGGCTTTGGGCAGGGACTGAGGACCCCCAGGGCACTGAAGCCCCTCACCTCCTCCCCGGACACCCCGTGTCCCCGCACAGGGACAGTCCGGGGCAGGGGACTCGCACCTTTTTTATTTCAATGGCTGGCTCTGAAAGTCGGCAGAGCAGAAACTTCAGTGCCCCCAGCCAGGGCTGAGCCCAACTGGGCACCGACCGTGCCGGCTCCAGCGTGCCCCCCTCCCCTGCCCCCTCGTTTGTGTTGGCACGGGCCAGCGAACGAAGCCGCTTTAATTGGCAGTTGTGTTTGTGGCCAGGGTGTTATGAAAAGGTTTTCTGTCTCCCTCTCTAAGTTACTCTGAATATGTTTTCACTCTTAATATAATATTCACTTCATTATTAGCTGAAAGAGGCTCTTTTTAGAGAGGGTTTGTTGGGTTTTTTTTTTGTTGTTTGGCTTCCCCCCCACCCCCCCAAGCTCCATTCTTCCAAAAATATATTAAACAGCCCCTTCACACAGCGCTGCGCTAAGGGCTGGGATTGTCTGCCCGAGGGGAAGTGAGAAACCCGACGGTAAATGGGATTTACACAGCAATTCCTTTCTTCCCCAGCCGCTGGGAGCAGCTGCGGGTGCTGAAGGAGGTGTCCATAGCTCATGGGGCAAGTGGGGGTACACTCACCACCACCCCACCACCCCCCTTTTACTGTGTGGTCACTAAGGGGGTTTCCCCTCCTCTGGCAGAGCAGAGGCTCCCCAGGTGCTCCTGGCACCCCAGGCTGGTGTTTCCAGCTACAAACCAGTCTGGGGGAGTCAGGGCTTTGCAAAATCCTTGAGGTTTTGCCTCCAGCTTTGGGAAAAACCCTGTGAATTGCAGGAGCAGAGAGCGGCTGCTGGGGATGGTGTCACACACGGTGTATCCAGCCTGGGTCAGCCCTCGTGATCCTGGGGAAACAGCTCTGCTTCCCTCTTGCCTGAGCTCCTCAGAGGGCTGCCACAGCCCAGGCAAGCTCTTTTTCTGTTGTGGTTTTTGTGGCTTTGCCAGGCTGCAGCCCCTGAGCTATGCAAGGGGCTCTGGTGCCCTTGCTGGGGTGTCCTCAGCCCAGCCAGGTTGATCCTGGAGCCTGGACAGGCTGGTGGAGATCCCATGGCTAGTGATCCTTTGGTCTTATGTGGTCCCCACAGACTCAGCTTCAGGAGTTGGTGGCTTTTGGGGCTGCCCAAAGGCAGCTGGCCACAGTGCACAGGGATGACTGACTGGGCTGGCCCTTGTACTGCTGCTGAGGGGTGCTGGGATCCCTTAGGACCCCTGGATCTGTGCTGCATCCCTGGAGGAGCTGCCATGAAAGCCCAGAGGAGCCTAGAGCACATTTTGCTTTTTTCCTGAAAGCAGCACAAACACCTCCCCCACCCCAGCAGAGCCAGCACTGGGACCCCTTCCCCCTGCTCTGCTGCCAACCACTCCTCCTCACCCTGTGAAAGCCATTAGGGCTGGTGCCCTGTGCTGATGAGTATTCAAGACCTGGCCCTAATTGGGAACAATTAGCAGTTGTTTCAGCGAACGTGGGTCTGTTTGCTGTGGCTCCCGGGGCCCAGCGTGGTCTGATGGCCACCACGAGCATCCCACCCTCAGCGGGGACCGTGGCCAAGGGAGCTCGCTGTGGGTGATGCAGCTCATGGTTAAAGATGCTCTTGGGATGAGTTGGTTTGTGCAAGACTGAGCACCCGCAGCCGGCATGGTGGCCGTCTTGTCCCTCTCCAGCACAGTGGCCGTCCCTGCTCCATGGCCTGACCTGATGCCAGCAGGTCCCTGCTCTGTGGTTTGCTCAGCTCAGGCTGTGGAGAGAGGCCACAGGAATGCTGCCCTCGCTCTCCCTGGCACCAGCAGGGAAGTGGGAGCTCTCGCAGGGTCTTTTTTTTCCTGCTTTTGGGAAAACATAAATCAGACTTGAGCTGTTTTTTTCACTTTTGCTGGTCTGTCCCCTCCTGTCCAGTGTACCCCACTGTCTCATCTGCATCTCCCCCAGTAAGGAGCATCCTTTTGTGTAAAGCCAGGCAGGAACTGTGCCTGGCAGGCTGGGGGGAGTCCAGAGAAGGTAGTAGAGAAGGTTGTGGTGGAACTTGGGCAAAAGGAGACTCACAATTTGCTTTAAAATAAGATTGAAAGCTGAGGGTGTGATCCTGACCCAGATGGGGAGTGTGAAGCGCTGGGTGCACTGCACAGTGTGGTGGGGAAAGGGCAATTCCCAGCTCTGCTCCCAGCAGCAAGGCGGGGGGGGGGAAGAGATGCAGGGGTTTCCCTGGCCTCCTGCACAGCAGGGATGGTGCATTTCCCTGCCCAGGGCAGGGCGGTTAGAACAAGGTGATCTTTAAGGTCCCTTCCAACCCAAACCATTAAATGCTTCTACCCTGGTGGGGCCAGTTCTGATCGTGGAGGACAAGAAGGCTGGAGCCAGTGTACTCATGAAGGACCCGGACTGGGTGTAACACAGGGAAGGGTGGTTGGGGAAACCACAGGAGATTTGCTGGCAGCATGGAACCTTCACTCCTGAGTCTTCTTGCCTTGGAGTTCTGCCTGCTCTACAAAACCCCCAGCAAGCCCCAAACTGTCTCACTGCAGCTCAGAGGGCTCAGGGTCCTGCTGGGGGGTGGTGAGCTGGGGTGGGACACCAGAGATGCCAGGAACTGGGCAACCTGTGGTCTGCAAGACAAAGGGGCTGAGGAGGAGGAAGGTGGCCCAGCGACCAGGGACCAGCTTGGTTTTCCATGGCCTCACATTTTCCTGTGCTGGAGAGCTTGCAGCGAGGGCGGAAAATGCGGCAGCCAGGAGGGGAGAGGGGGTGGGAGGGGAGGTGAGCGGGGCTGGCGGGGAAGGGTTTGCTTTGCCAGGGTGTTTGGGATGTTACGTGCCTGCCAGAGCAGAGTCCCTGCTCTGCTGGACGGGCGGGGGGAGACAGGGATGTGGTCTACACCAAACCCCCGTGGCTTTGGGGAGAGTCCCCTCCCAGAGTTGATCAGGGTGGGGGTTTGGTGGGAGGCAGGGCAGCACCCCAGGCAGATCACCACCTTCCCAGCTCCCATGGGGTGGGCTGGCAACCCCTGGGGGGCCCACGTGAGCTGGGGATGCTCAGAGGGTGCCAGGGGACCCTCCAGGCCAGGGAGCATAGGGCTGAGCTCAGTTTTGCCACTGTGCTGCATCTCAGCCAGGACAAGCTGGGGCAGCAGCCCTTTTGCCACCCAAGGCTGTCCATCTTGTCATGCAGACATCCAAAATCCTGCTTGGGCATCTCCTGAGGGGTTTGCAGCAAACCTGGGTTTACTGGGAGCCACGAACTCAGTGCAGAGTGGCTTGAACCCATCCAAGAGGGCAACTGGCTTCTGCCCTCGGCGCTGCTGGCACAGCCTGCAGGCAGCCGTGGCAGTGCCGTGGGATGTGGCCTTCCCTCGGGCCAGTCTCTGCTGCAGCTCTGTAGGCATGTTTGTTTTCCAGTCCTGGTTTTTGGAAGTATCGCAGGTTGACGATGCCATCACCAGCTCCCTGCCCTTGGCTCTTTGCCCACTGGACAGGGCAAAAGGATTAGAGATGGAGAGGGGTGAAAAAGGTAACTCAGGGTACCCCAGGACAAGGCAGAGGGCAGGACATGCAGGTTGGACATCAGGGGAACAGACTCAGCTCAGTTTTCATCCTCTGCAAATACTTAGATTCCTCTTGCCTGATCTTTCAGTGGCCAAGGGATCACCCTGTCTTTAAGCTTGGTCCCAGCTGGGCAGCAGCTCTCCTGCCTTCCCTGTGTCCAGCAGAAATGAGAATCTCAGGCTGGCTTGAGGAGATCTACCAGCACCCATGGAGCTGGGACCTGTGATCTGCCACTGCTCTGGGATGAGATGTCACCTCCATATATTGAGTGCCCCAGTAACAGCGAGTGAACCTTCACCCTTCCCCATCTGCTCCAGTGACCCAGCATGTGTCTGGGGGGGTGGTGCCATTTGTAGGGGCAAGAGAAGGACTGGCTGGGGCTGGGGCCAGAGCAGAGCTGTCCCACAGCCCACCCCGGCACTGCTGGAGAAAGCAAGAGGGTGGATGACCCACCTCACAGGCCTGGGGACACATCAAAGCCACCCTTTCTTAGCTCGGGACTGATGCCCAAGCGGCAGGAGTTGCCAGCTGGGGAGAGAGCCTCCACCGCGGTCTCCTGACCTTTAAAGAAAGGTGGTTGGAGAGATGGAGGGAGCAGAAATCCCTGAAAGATTATTTGTTTCTCACGAACTATATTTAGGCACCATCAGCAAAACCCAAAAGTGCTGAGTTCTGCTAAATAAATATGGGAGCTTTGTGTTTTTTTCCCCCAGAGGAGAACAGGATTAGCAAGTGAACGGTAAATAGTATTTTTGTTTGACATACCTGAGGGTTTTCATTCCAAGTTGCCGTCTTGAGCTCTCACTGCCATGATGATGATGATGATGGACCTAAAGCAGCTCTGCCCCATCTTGTGAAAATATTTTTTTGGAACAGAAAAGGAGGCAGCCGGCTCACCCACCACTGTGCTGCTTTCTTTGCTGGTTAAACTTTGCGTTCTTGAGTATTTTCATAAATGTTTGTGTATTAGGCTGTTTTTAAGCTAGAAATAGGTCATGCTGGTGCCATTCCAGTAGCAAATCCTGCCCTGATGGGATGCTCCCTGCCTTCACCCACCAGTGCTGCCCCAGAGGAATGAGGTGGCCATGAGAGTCAGGGTGGCCCTTGGCTGGTCTGAGGAGGTCACCTTGCTTGTCTGGAAGACACTTGGGGTTTATTCTTTGTTGATTTGGATTCCCCATGGATGAACCTCATCTGTCCCAGGGGTCCCATTGGGATTGGGTCCAGACTTCCCAGTGGAGTGTTTGTGGCGGGGTGTGGGGCTGCGGGTGGATGCCAGGCAAGTGAGAGGCATTTGCTGATCACTCAGGAGTGTAAGAGCCTGTCTGACCGGCTGGGCACGATGAGGAGCAGAGTGACCCATCAGGAAACACCTGTTTGGATGCAAAGCCCAAAGCCCACAGGCAGTAGAAGGCAGTGGGGCAGAAGGGCTCCAGGTTCATCTTCAGCGGAGCAGAAAATCTGTTGTCCCAAAGTTTGTCAAAATTCAGTGTCACTCGAGCTGACTCTTCCAGGCTGTCAGCATCTGTCCCTTGTAGAAATAGGACACTGGAGTAATTTGGACCCTTCCTGCAGCAGCTCGTCTGCAGTAGCTCTTCTCCAGAGATGGCCAAGTGGAGGCTGCAATGGAAATTGTTGCACAATGGTGGCACCTTGGTAAGTAGATTAGTGACATGGATGAAGAACTTCCCTTTAGAGTTGCTCCTTTGGCCAGGTTAGAGATGATGGTCATAGCATGTTCCACATGGAAAAGAGATGAGGGTATTACTCAAAGAGGAACCGGGTCAGGGAGGAGGATACTCATACCAGAGCTTTTGCCAAGAGCAAGAAGTGAGCCAGTGTCAGGTAGGCACCATCAGAAAAAGGACTGTGACCTGCAGGTGGACTGATCTGAGGCCTGGGAGGAGAAGAAGAAATGCAATAGGGTGTTTCCCAGCACTGATGGACTCTGTCCAATAACACGGAAGAGGACAGCGAGATCTCAGATGTGTGTAAAGGCTCAACCAGAGCTTGTAAAGATTGAAGAGCTTCAGTCTGGTCTGCTCCAGCCTGCTAAGTACGCTTGGTCTGAACCGTGCTGGAGAAGTTGAAACCAACCCAAAAGAACAAAAGTGACAAAATTCTTCCTGGACCACCCTGATGAGTCCATGCAGCTTGGAGGAAGGTGTCAGCGTCCCGCTCCCACGGCTGCACTGAAGGTTGCAGCAAGCACAAGGAGGACTTTGACCACAGCACCAACAGCATTGCCAACAAGCGGTGGCCAGTGAAAGCTGGCAGCTTGGCCCATTCAATGGTATGTTCAAAGGATTTCCAGCATGTTCCAGCCCTCCCAGTCCTTCCTGCCTCTGCTCCTGGGGTAACAAAGTGTGGGCCTGGGGCTCTGCAGAGGTGCTTCTGCTTTCTAAGGGGTGCTTTGGCCGTGTCCCTACCACGGTCCAGTCTTTGAGCCCACACCAGCTGGAGCAAGAGGAGATGTGCTTGGCCCATGGCACCATTCAGAGGTGACCAAGCAAGACAGGAGCAGGCTGGGCATGCAGGAGCTTTGGTCAGGCCATGAACACATGCAGTGCTGGCCTGAGGGGTGGTGGGGCTTGAAGGAGCTCCCTTCTCCCAAATCTCCTGGGAGAAGGTCTCTCTTCCAGCCAAGTAGTGGTGCTGGTGGCCAGGGTTTGTGCCCGGCACAGCAAGCCCCTTGCTGGGCTCTTCCGACAGCCCCTGGGCTGCGGAGCTGCCTCCTGGATTCCTTTTGCTGGGATTTCAGCTGCTTCTGGGAGAGACACAAGGGACTTGGAGCAGACCCGGGGAGCACGGACATCCCAGGCCCCCCCCGCCCCCTCCCAGGGGTGCTCTCAGCCTCAGTACCATGGGGCTCAGTCCCAGGCCCCGTCCTGCCTGGCTCCAGACTGCCCCGTGGTTCTCCCTTTCTCCTCGGGATCGTATTTATTTATTTATACGGTGAATGTAATAAAACTCCAGCAGGAAATGGAGGCGATTCCCTGCCATTCCCCGCAAGCCGGCCCTGGGCCGGGGCGAACAAGGAGGCGCATTGTGCGGCGCAGACCCGCCTGCCAGCGCCGAGCCGCGCGCGGGGCCGAGGGGCGAAGAAAGGGCCATGTGTGTGTCTGTGCCTGCGCCAGGACCCCGCACCGGGACCCGCTGCCGGCAGCGGGCGGCTCGGCGGCACCGCGGCGTGGGGTGTCCTAGGGAAGAAGCTTTGCTTTGGGGGGCAAGTGGAGGGCTGGAGATGAAAAGTACTCCTGTGCTGGTTTGGGAGGTCATCTGGGAGCACCACAGAGTCTGCTCCCAGCACAAGGTGCCTCCTTTACCCTTCCTTGGGCTGTTATGAAAGACGGGTGGGCGCTGAAGGTCAGCTGGGGGGCAGAGTCACCCCATGGCCTGGTCTGGCAGCTTCTCCCAGGGTTGAGGCAGCTGGGAGGGAGCTCCAGCCCTTCACCTGCCTCTATCAGGCAGCTGCTGCAAACTGCAGATGCTGCCATCAGTAGGGTTCAGAGTAAATGCCTGCTGCCAAGGCTCACTTGGGTCCTGTCCTTCCCTGCAGAGGAGTCTGTAGGGATGAGCAAGATGGCTGAGGGCAGGACATGGCTCAGTCCAGTTTTCCCTTTGATGGGGAAGGGGTGCCCTTGGTGAGGGACATGTGTCTCATCCCCCCCTGGAGGGCTATAAGCAGCCTGTGGTGCTGGCAGCTGTGTTGTCAGCCATACGTGCCAGCTACAATTCTGCAGGGGAGGTGGCAGGGTGCTGACCAATGTCCCCCTTGTCCCCTTTCTAGCCAGCTCCCCACTGTGCTCCCAAATGGAGCTCCTCCAGCACACCCCAGTGCCCTCCTCTCCAAGGCCCACAGCTGCATTTGTGCAGGTCCCTCAGGCTCCCAGGGCTCCTGGGGTGGTGGGGCCGTGCCCCGCGCTGTGTGTCTTCTGCCTGCTTCGTGTCAACACTGTGCTGACTGGGTTGTTGTGGCCTGGGGACCCTGTGGCTGTGGCCAGGGAGGTTGGCTGGCCAGCAGCACGATTGTTCTGCAGCCACTCAGGGACCATAAAGAGCCTTTGGCATGGCTGGGCAATGTGCCAGACAGGACCCTGGGAGCACAGATGGCACTGGGGTAAGAGAAGGAGTGGACAGTCCTGTCCTTCAGGGGACACATGCCAGGCTCTGACCATCTCAGCAGCAAGTGACATGGTATCAGCGCCTGGCTGGGGGCCAGTGGAACCCCCAGGATGTGGCTCTGGAGTGCTCAGTGCTCCCTGCCTTGCCTGATGCCACTGCTGCTCCCATGCCCATGGTACCCTGAGTTACCTGCCTGGTGGCACATGCTGCAGAGCCCCCTGAAGCCATCAAAATAGCCACAGTTGGGTGTAGAGCAAGTGGGGCTGGTAACTCCGGCGTTCTCGCTGCTCTAATTAATGCTGAAATCATGGAAGAAATGGCTTTTCCCTCCCACTGGCACTGGCTGGGGCATGGCAGGATCTGTGCCGCATGATGACCCATCTCCTCCTGTTGGTGTCAGGTTCTGTTTGTCTGGGAACTGTCCCCCAAAATCCCCATCTTCCCTGCCCTCAGCAGGAAGCCTGGCCAGAGGCCACCGGGCATGGAGCATCACTGGCCACATGGCGTATCCAGTCACACCGGACCATGCCTGGGGCAGGGAGGGTTTGAGCTTGAGGTTTGTTCCTTCTGGTGCACAGGATGATGTCCCCAGGGAGATGGTGGCTGGGGCAGGGGGCAGCTGCCCCTCCAGCTGGGTGTGTGCCAGCCCACGGCCCCACAGTGTGCCCAGCATTGGGTGTTGCCAGGAAAGACCCCTCCACCTGCTCGCCAGCCCATCCGGCCCCAGCACCAGCATCCCTTTGAAATCGAAGCCGCTGGCCTTTCGCGCCAGCTATTCCTGGGAAATTCTTCAGGAAGGGAAAATTATCCCCCCGGATCCCTGCAGGGCTGTGCCATCGCCCTCCCTCTGGGCTGGCAGGGAGAGCAGGGGGTGCCACCAAGGCCAGGTTCGCCCCTGGGCATGGCTGGTGGCCTGTCCTTGCTCTTTGGGTTTTCTGTCCCTGCCCCAGCCCCTGACGGTGAATCTGGCACTGGGGAGAGCTGGGTCCACCGATGGGGAGACCCTGTTGTCTCATCTCCTGCCTCCATCACCCCATCCCCTGCCCTACTGCCCTCTCACCACCTCCACTGCCCTCTCACCAGCTCCATAACTCCTCACCACCTCCATCACCCCCTCCCTAGCTCCACTGCCCTCCTCACCATCTTCATCACCTCCTCCTCTATTCCATAGCTCCCTCCTCATCTCCATCACCCCCTCCACTGCTCCATTGTTTCCTCCTCTGCTCCATCACCCTCTCCCCATCTGCCTGTCTCCCACCGGGGCCATTCCCATCGCTGGTTCCAATGAGGGCTCACCCAAACCCTGTGGCTCAGGGAAGCCGCATCCATGGCTGGGCAAGAGGGGCATTGCTGAAGCCTCTCTTGCCCTGGGGCAGTGAAAGGGGATTTTTCTCCACCCATAGCTCTTACTGCTCTCCTTCCCCCTCCCCTCGCTGAGGCTCTTGCACAGGTTTGCAAGCGCTGTTGACGGGAAGAAAGGAAATGGGGCAAAGCTGCTGCCAGGAACCACAGGCTCCCGGGCTCCTGCAATACAGCCCCGCTCCGTCGGCCTGGCCGCTTCCCGGGCAGGATTTCTGTGCAGCCTCTGTGAGCCCTTTCTTCCAGCTATTGATATTGGATTCCCAGCCCAGGGCCACTTCCAAAGCCATAAATCTGCTGTGTTGCTCTACCTGGTGTTCTTGTTTTCACTGCAAGGCTTCCAGACCTGCTGGAGATCTCAGCTTCTGTGCGTGGCCGTGATGTCCCCATCCCAGTGGTAAGCATTGTGCTGTTCCCTCCCTGGCTGCCCTGGTGTATCCCAGGAGAGCAGCCATGGATGGGCAGGACACTCCCCAGAAGGGACGGGCAGTGGTACAATCAGGGGGCAATACTTAGCCAAGGATTGGATGCTGGTGGCTCCCCCCTGCCCACCACTGCAAGGAAGGTCTTCATGGGTCCTTTGCTGTCCCCACAGCTTGAGCAGGGCTTGGGCATCCCCTGGAGCACCCAAGGAGGGTGTCAGGGTAGGGAGGAGCACCCCAGGGTGCCACCCCAGGGTATGGGGCAGAGGTGAGGGGCAGCTGCTCCAGAAGGAGCCCCTTGACTCTGAAAATCCACATGTTGCTCTTGGCTGGGCTGCAGCACCTCCTGCCAAGAGCAACAGTTTTACATATTAAAGTAAAATTAAATTAAAATACATTTATTTGTGCGTTTGCCCCCCCCCCCCTTAACCCTTTGCAACCCAGGTGGCAAGGTTGGGAGGGTATGAGGGTACCCGTGGGGGAGAGTGTGATGGTGGGGTTGGCACCCTGGGGTCCCATCCAGCCGCTGTCCATAGGCCCTGCTGTGCCCTCCCAGGATGCTCTCTGGGTGGACAGAGCTCAGTCCTGAGACATCTGGGTGGTTCCACGTGATGTTTCCAAGCTTTCCTCAGCAAACAACTCTAAAGGGCCACCTTGGTGGCAGGAACTGGGCTTTAGTGTGCCCCGGAGCTGTGACAGTGCCATCCTCAGCTCCCTCACCCCGCACAGAACACACATCCTGAGGCTGGAGAGTGGATGGGATGAGGGACCCCAGGGACATGTCCCAGCACCCCAAAGGTGCCACCTCCAACCCAGCCACTGCAGACACCACTGTGGCTGAGCTCATGGCCTTTAATCGCTCTATCTGCAGATGTCCCTACTCACTGCAGAGGGGTGGGACTAGCTGAGCTTTAAAGGTCCCTTCCAACCCAAACTGGTCTATATTTCTATTCATCTGTGGGTGACAATTTGCCCCTAAACCTGCACCACAGCAAAAAAAACACCCCCAAACACACCTATTCCTTAGAGCACACAAGGAGAAGCGTGGCCTTACCCCAGGGTGTGAAGCCAGTTGCTGCTCCATGTCACCCGGCCACATGGGACAGTGCTTTCTGGTCCCCTCTCCTGGAGCTGGTGACCAAGGGGACAAAGAACCCTAAAAAAACCCCCAAAACAACCCATATAACCATTTTCCCAGAGCTGGGTGAGCTGTCACTCCGTGCTGGAGGGAAATTCCAGGGCTGTGCCTTATCTCCGGCACCGTTACAGCCGCCGATAAGCGGCTCCCAAGGAATTTCCTCGTAGCGCCGGGTCGGAGCTGTTGAAATAACGTCGGGCCGGGGCTGGCGGGTCCGAGCCGCGCTGACAGGTTGTTATGGTGTTACCAAAGAAATCGCAGGGCTGCGGGACTGTCCCTGGGAACGGCACGATGCCCGGACCCCCAGGCACCAGCCTGTGCCCGCACCCACCACCCACCCCCAGGGCACCCTGCCCGAATTGCCTCACGGGGTGGCCGAGCTACTGGTTCCTCCCGTCACAAATGGGTGCTAAGGGTGGCACAGAGCACCCTGCGCTGGCACACCAGGGTCAAATGTGGGCTCCGCAGCTCCCTGCGGGGGGCGGAGGGGTGTGTGTGTGGGGGGGGTGTGTGTGTGTGTGTGTGTGCAGCTGGCCGCATCCTGATAAGGTGGCATGGGCACCATCCTCAGGGGTGCTGCCACCCGCAGTGTGTTTTTAACGCTGACCTGAGAGCCCTTGGCTCCTCCAGCCGGGTACCCTCAGCCTCCCCTTGTCCCTGGCACAGGTGAACTGTCACCCCGTGCGTGGGACACCGGATTCTGGGGGCTGGCAGCTTCAGTTTGTGCCAGTGCACACGGCTGGCCTCATGTGTGCGGGGCCACGGGGGTGCTGTGCCTGGCGGGGGCATGTGTGTGCATATGCGAGTGTGTACACGGCCCAGCCCCGGTCCCAGTCCCAGTCCCAGTCCCAGTCCCAGTCCCAGTCCCGATGCGGGTCCTGGTGCCGATTCAGGGTCCCGGTCCCGGTGCTGTTCCCGGTGCGGGTTCAGGGTCAGGGTCCCGGTGCCGCTCCCGATCCCGCGTGCCGACCCCGCCACCTCCTCGCCCCTCCTTCACTCCCTCCCCCCAAGAGGCGTGTCTCCCCCGGCCCCTCCCCGGGGGGGTGTCCCCGCGGGCGGGGCCCCACTGGCGATATTTCTTTTTTGTACAAATGCTTCCATTAACACAGAAATGCTACTTTATCCTCATTTTGCACAG
>JANIJG010020419.1:16104-35789 GCA_024611175.1 Megaceryle torquata
TTTATTTTCTTTGTTTTTTTATTTTTAATATAATAATAATAATAATAAGCTCTCCTAGTAGCTTGATATATCAAAACATTATTGCATAGTGCCTAAAAGGGTATCAATACAAAGGTTTTGAAGTTACAAAAAAGGAAAATCTACAGTTTACTTTTGAAGAACTCTTCTCTGTGGAGTTTGGCCAGAGCATGAATTACATGCATCATAACCCCACAGACATCTGAATGTGCTCAGCACCGAGCCAACTTAGACCAAGCCATGTTTCTTAGGTTCAGGAACAATAGGCTCAAATATGGCTATATAATTTCCAGGCTAACTCAAGTCTGGAAGAAGCATGAGTTGAAAGAGAGACCTAGCTAACAAGCACAGCCAGGTATGCAGTGGTCATGGCCTAAGCAAGCTTAGTTCTCCCTCTTACATTCTCAAAACATGAAAGAGTACAGTACAAAGACATCCAGCTCTACATGCAAATGAAAATAACAATGAGGAGGAGAGCAATCAGTACTCTGGGGTGTAGGGCTGCTACTCCAAGGCATCTCAACAGGCTGGGGAATGAGCTGACAAGAACCTCATGAACTTTGCAAAAGACGAATCCAAACGTTCCACAAATGGGATGAAATAATGCCATCCACTGGCTATAGGCAGGGAGAGAGCTGGATAGGAAGTGGCACCGAGGAAAAGGATGCACAAGTCCTGGTGGACCACCGATTGAACCTGAGAGGGGTCAGCGTGCCTTTGTAGCAAAGCGAGCCAGATGCATCTTGGGGGGCTTGGCCTAGATGACCTCTAGAGGTCCCTTCCAAACCAGACATTTCTATGTTTCTGTCTTGGGCTGTGTCTCCCAGACTGTAGCCAATTTCAGTAGTTGAGAGGCTGCATCTAGAGAACTGTGCTCAGTTTTGGGCATCCCACTGAAACAGGCACTGACAAACTGGAGTAAATCCAGCTGAGGAGCACCAGAATGACTGGGGGTTGGAGCACATGGTGTACAAGGAGAGGCTAAGGGAACAGGATTTATTCAGTCTTCAGAACAACTAAGAGGAGATCTTTTTGCACTTGCCAATTATGTGATGAGTGAGTATAAAGAAGATGAAACCAGATTCAGAGGTGTGCAAGGATATGAAAAAGGGCAGTGGACACAGGGCTGCCTCGGGGAATGCTATATGCAAGGAGAATATTTTCATTATACAGGGGTTCAAACACTAGAATGTGTTGCCCACACAGGCAATTTCTGTCTTTGAAGACACTCAAACCTCGATCGGACAAGGCCCTGAGCAACTGATCTCTCCAAAGTTGCTTTGACCAGGGCACTGGATGTTTCTTCCAGTCTGAACTATGCTACAATCCTGAGCACAAAACAAATCTTTGTCAATTTTCGTAAATCCAGTCAGGCCAGAGAAGACTTCTGCTGATAACAACTTGTATCTCTCTGCATTCAAGCCCATCAGTTTAGACTGCAAGAAAATCTGTGTACCACAGCTTGGTACCACCATACATGAACTACTCCAGGCCTTGATGGGCTTTTTTCTCTAGTTCAGCACAAATCAAACCCAAGTCATTCAATTCAGTCAGTAGGGTGTTGTTACTCCTCATTATCTCCATATATTTTTGAGATAATGGGAGATGGGTAAATACCCAATAATACAAAAGAGATAGTATGGACATGGTAGGATGCAGCAGGGAGCAGTACAGCTAGAATGACTCTGGGCAGAGTAAGGCCAGACCCATCGTCAGACTCGACTCAAACTGTCTCCTCATGCATGAGCAGAATCATGTGGAGAGGCCAGAGATACCCATGCTGTCTTCTGAAGTCAGTCCAAATTCTGCAGAGAACACACCGAAAGCTTGTAATTCCCTCTGAACATGAGCTGACTCCTGGGGGTGGCACCTGGTATGTTCATTCTCCCTAGTGCTTTCCTCGCTTATTATGGGATGAGGTTGTAGACACAAACATGAGAGAGTTATTCATGAGTGAGCTCATCAAGTCTGCTGAGTTTTTAAATAAGATTCTTTACTGTATAAAAGCAGTTAGTTGCTTCAGGATCCTACCTGACTCCAGAAGTTGTACAGGCATGCCCATACAGAGCTGTGCCTGAAGGAATAAATTCTGAAAGATATAGTCTGGCTTCACACAGAAGCTACCACTAAACTGAAGATTAATGTTAATGTTTTAGATGGAAATTCCAACTTTTAGACTACTGTGAGGGGAAAAAAACAAAGAAAAATCAAAGGTCAGACAGGAAAAGCAGCTTTAAAGATGAATTTTCTCTAGAACTAGGAGACTAATGATCTAACTTCTGATTCTGTTACAACTTTTCTGTACATGTTCAGGAAAGAAAAGATTAAATATTTCTATGCCTCTCTTGCTCTCCAAACTCACAGTAAAATTATGATTTCTAATGTAAAAAAACCAACCAACCAAAACCCAACCAAATATCAAAATGTTGTATCTGTGAAGTCGCTCATCTTTCAAATAGAATTACAAATACCAGAACGTCTGCCCAAAGCAAGGGTGAAAAGAAACTGGCTATAGCTTCTTTTAGTGCCTGTCAGTGCAGGCTGTGCAAAAGGTCATTACAACCTGAGTGTTCCAAGAATCATGGCCTTAAAAATATTCAAGCTGCCGACCTTTGGCAGTCCAGCAGAATGAGCAGCATTCATGCTTTGATTTAAGCTTTGAGCATAGAAAGAAATGGGTGTTTTTATCAGGCTTCTGGGTCAGTCTTCACAAGAATACCTCTTAAATATTCACTCCAGTAGAAGTTAGAGGCACATGAGATGTACAAGATATGCCTTAACATCGGTACTACAGCCAAGGTGTGACCTTAAAAGGTTACACCAAAAACTTTTTTTGTATTTGGACTTGTAGGATGAAAAAAAAAAAAAAACCTACTCATTTTTTTTTCCCCTCAAACAGCAAATTAGAAGCTCAGGTCTAGCCAAACCTAGACATTGAATCTTTATTTCCATATAAAGCTGACAATTCACAGCATCATCTGAACAATTGCATTCTATCCCAAGATCTGAATAGATTTTTTCCACTGCTGTCAACAGAGACCTCTGCCTGCAGATAACTGAGTTCATAGCACACTTGAAAACAGGGTGGGAGGGAGGAAAGATCTGGCAGAAAGGAACGTATTTAAGAAAAGAAAAATCACATATATACCTTCTTTTTGGCCCGGGCTCTTCAATGCTACTGTCCCACCGTTGGGACATTAACAAGCTAAGTTCCATTTCTTCTTTCTCGCACTGTGGCTCATTTTCTTCATCATCACTGTTCTGAGAATTTCGATAGCTTCCAAGAGAACGATGGTGAGTAAGTGTTTTGTGATGTCCCATCTGATATCCATCATTCTCCAATCCAGCCAACAGATCAATCATGGCCTCATCAGCACTACTGTTCACTGCAGAAAAAGCCCATACAAGTAGAATCTACATTTTGTTCTTTTGTTCTACTTGTAAATGACTGCTTATAGTCTACCAAGAAAAGACAAAACCAACCAACAACAACAAAAATCCCTCAACATTTTAAAATCTACCAGTTCACTACTGTCTAAAGCAAGGCAGACTACAGAAACAAAGCTCTTTTCATATCTTTTTTTCGCCCATTTTTTACTATTTGTTACCTTTTCTGCTCTTTAGCTAGAATATTTCCAAGTTTTTTTTTTTTGTTTTTTTGTTTTTTTTTTTTTTTTTTAATCTCTGCCCTCCTCTTCTGATTGTAGTAGATTTCGAGGAAGCACTTCTCTCAGTCTCTCTCCCTCCTATTACCTCCTCACATTCTGTCAATTCTTACTCTCCCTTGTATTTCAGCTTCTGAAGCATCACTCTCTTATCCTGATCTTATAATTTCAATGGCTGCACTAACTTTGTTGGGCACTTCTCTCTGTATAACTTGGAAAACTTTCAATCATTGCATCTCATGAAAGGTGACACTGATTTTTACCAATTAGTTCTTCTTTCCTTCCATACTTTACTGCAATGCTTAATTGATCTCCCTTTTCTTTACACTTAACCTATTCTCTTCCTAGGTTCCTCTCAACACTAACAGTTTACCTGATTTCACTCCTCCCTTAAATTTTACTTTTTTCATTTGATCCAGACTTACACTAACCCATGCACTTGCCTTCTCATTCTTTAGTTTCATCTCTTAAACATCCTTCCAAGTCACAATTTTTTCTCTCCTCCTGCTTACCTTTCATCTGACCTCATAACCAATTTATGATCTCCAGTCTACCAGGCATCTTTGTTACTTCTCTCTCCTCCTCTGGCTGAAGAACTACAATCTCTACTTTCCTTCCTCAGGAAATATGATATGATTTACAATGATCCTGAGAATCATATAAAATAGGTCTCAACATTGGTGAGGAAGGCATTTTCCATGTTTTACAAAGGCTTCATGAGACACCATGCAACTGTTTAGAATGGAAATAATCCCCTTTGCCAGAGTTCAGAACCCACTTTCAGTTGTACTTTGTTCTTGTCTCCTTTGCCCTCTGTGAGATCCATCATTAAACTCCAGCCTTTACTTCCCATTAATATAAACCCTGTTTACTTCTCAGCAGCAGAAGTATTGTGCTTCACAGCCCCTGGGACACCGTGACTCTACAAAGGCATAATGAAGACTAGTTCATGCTATGAGAGAGCCTAAGACACCCAAAGATGCAGCATATTACTCATGGTCATACAAGACACCAGCAATTAGCAGCTCCATGAGAAGAAAAAATAAAACAAAAAAACCAAGAAGAAAAAAAAAAAAAGTCATGAAACCTCCATGTGATTCAACCAGACCATTTCAACACTCCTATCTGGCTGAGCAATTCAAATGCACAGTTATAACATGTACCCTATACATTGGTTTAGCCACTTCTCATCCTCTCAGAACCTTCTCATTCCAAAACCAAAGGTCAGTCAATGCTCCTGTTTGGCAGTTTCCACGTAACTTCTTTACTATAGTTCTCTCAAAAGATCCAAATTCTTGCCTATAAAACTTCTATAACCAAAATCTAGCAAAATAAAATGGCACTGAAAAATACTCTTAATCTCCCTGCACCCGCTCCTCCTTTCTTTGTGAGGCAAGACTGTTTATTGGTGCATATTGTATTAGCCCCAGACATGCATTGTTGCCCATCCTGTATCTCATTGCCCATGCATATATTCACACTATATATGTATCAAAAGCACTGGAGGCCATGGGTTTGGGATAATCCCTCCCCCATTCCTGCACCTTGCAGTAGCAACTTCAGTGCATATTAATAACATTACATGTTGTTTACTTAGGAATGCATATATAGAGATAGCATGAAGTATGTGCTTTCCAGCTCCTCTGGACTATTTGAACTATTTCTACCTAAAGCAGCTTTTCAGACAAGTTCCTTTGTTTTGTTAGTTTATTGTTGTTTCCCCCTCATGTCATTCACATTTGTTTGCTGTCATGGTTTTTCTCCCCCTCTTTAATGTTTTACTTCTTGTTTCTTTGTCTTCAACCATTCTTCTGTACCCATAAATTTTGGGAAATGCTCTGCTGCAACTTGTTTCTCTTTAGCAGCCCACTATTCCCCAGTAGCTACAGACACCTGAGCTGCTAAAGACAACCCATGAGCACGTTCTCTACCCTAACTGTAAGAATGATGTAGTTAACTGCAAGAATATAAGGAACAGACAGTCAAAAACGTCATTATTCTGATAGTTTTAGTCCTGTAACCCCAGAAGCATAAGGAAGAGCACTACCCATAATAGACTGCATTGACCTGACCTCTAAGAGTGAAGCAGTAAAGCATAGCAGCCTCTACAAATACACTGTCCTGGTGTATATTAGAACACGTAAGGTGGTTTTTGGTGGTGGTGGTAGGGTGGGTGCGTGTGAAGTCTCAATCTGCTTGACAAACTCCCTAATATAAGCCACTTCTTTCACAACTGGCAACGTAAGTGAATGCAACAAAGACTGTAGAACAATAAAATATCCCAGAAGAAAAGGCATTCCAGCCGTACTCACTAAAAACTGTAGTCTGACTCAGTCTTTGAGACAAAGGCTGAAAGCTCTGACTGTTCTCCACAATGTTTAAAATTGCTTCTTCATTAATAAGTGCTTCCTCTTCTTTATCAGTATGCATCCTATTGGATTCTTTAAAAGAAAGACAAAGAGAGAAAGGATAAAACTTCAAAGAGTCACAGACATCAATACATTATGAAAGCAAGCCACTCTAAAATGGTTTGACTATTCAGATCTGTTTCTGTTACTTGCTATGGCAATTTTTAAAAGGCTTACTTTAAAATGATGGAAATAAAAAGCAAAAAACTACTCTTCATTTTTTCATAACTGACAATCAGATCTTCCTTGACTTACTTTGGTTAACAGTATAAACAGCCAAATGCATCACATAGATTTATGTCTAAACAATTATGCTATTAAAACCACTCACCTTTGTTCATCTTTTTATCTTTATGCACTTCTACCATATTAGCTGGTGTACACTGAAAGGCTTCAGGAGAAAGTACCTCAGAATGTAGTGTTAGCTCAGCAGAGAACTCCTCTGATCCATTACTGTAGTCCACTGATCCTGACAACGTTCTAGTTAATTGAAAACCAATTTTTAAATGCATATTTAAGGTTTCCATAGAATACTATACTTTATGGTAAATGGCTAAACACTTACACAGAGAAGTCATTTTGCTTGAGGATTTCTTTAAGTCTCTTCTGAAAAAATTTTTCACTCTCTGTTGCTGGCACAAATCCACGCTCTTTAAATTTGAAAAATAGTTGTTATTCAGTTTTACTTTGACCTCTTAACACAACTTCTACTAAAAGTACTACTACTTCTAGGTACTGGCTTTAAGTTGAAGTGTCTGTGAATTTTAAGTGCCAAATTTGAGGGCTGATTTTTCAAGCATAGAAGTACTTCACATACTCCCACTGATCTCAGTGGCAACTGCAAGTATCAACAGCATTTACAAATCACATTGCAATTGCACCAAGGTGAACATCCAGGAAAAGAACAACCAGTGAACAATTCTGAAAAGTCTGGTTCATGGAGCCTGAGTCGTATTACACAGAAATGCAGGAACAAACCCAGCACAGTCAGAAAGCAGTCTGCCTTAGCCAGGAACCTGTCCCTTTCCTTCTTGCAAACCCCTGGCTTACTTGCCAAATGTCATTTGTATTTTAAAAGAAATGTGGCCTAGGTTCTGCAGAGAACAGCTCTGTTCATTATGCAATTAATCTGCAGATCGTGGTCTTCCCTGCACAGTGAATTTTACATAAAAATACACGTATTTGTCCATCCTTTTTCATCTAACATCTTCTTAGCTGTAATTCCTCAGAAATTCAAAGGAACTGCCCTTGTGCATAAACTATCACAAAAAGCATCAGGATAAGAGAGAAAATTTTGCCAGTACTTAAGCATTTAAATGTTTGCCATCATGAAGCATGCAATCTTAACAGTCATTACCACTCGTTCTGCCCGGAACGCTTTGCAGCTAGCTGAAGGATGATGTTTTTAGGCAAGGTTATGTATCTTGCTTTTCAAATTGGAATAGACATACTGGGCAATCAGTGAGCTTGGAACTGAAAAAATGGTACACATCTAAAAAGCCCTCAAACTCCACACACTAATTTAAAGTCTACTTTCTGCTTGCTTCTCATTCAAAGTTTTTGATAAACAGCTGCGTGGCTTTGGTTTTTTGTTTGGTGTGGGTTTTTTGTTTGGATTGTATGTTTATTTGGTTTTGGTTTGGTTTTTCTCTGTTGTTGTTGTTTTTTACCTTGTGACTCAGGTGGCTTAATCTGAGAAGATTCACATTTCTGTCTCCGTCGCTGCTTTTCATCTTCCCATATAGCTTGCAAACCAGGGTTCCTGCCAATCTGGGCTGAAATGCACAATAATACATGAAGGGAAGTCTGTCAATGTGACGAAGCATTCTTCCCCCCAAATTAGATTCTGACATTCTTCATCTTTTTTTTGTCATTCTAACCTGTTATTTTTTTCCATTGCAATCCTTGCCTTACTGTAGGATTCAGTGCTATGTAAAAGTTAAGCTATAAGTCCATTTATCTTTTAGATTTCCTATTTGTAACCTTGATCTTTGTCTTTTGCTAGTCTCCTCACCATGGATGTGTGTGTGTATGTACAGATGTATGTACATACACATGCATACTTGCTTGATGTTGGGATTCCACTTACTCTCCTTACAGATCTGAAACCTTCTGTTATGCATTAACAAAAATCTCTTTCTACTGCTCTGACAATAGTCTGTTCTTACAACTGGCTTTCTTTCGAGTTAATTATTATTAAACAAAAAAAAAAAAAAATCAGAAAGTGCAGATTAACAATTCATTAACACAAAGCTGGACTGGAGCTTAACTAAGATGAGCCTTAAAAAACCATGACAATCAAGTTCCTGTCCCAGAACATTTTACATGGAAAGTTATTAACAATTCACCTTCAATATCCAGTTGATTTAAAATATCTGCAGCTACTGCATCCACCTCCAATTCACAGGTACTTTGTGGCTCAACACCTTTCAACATTAAAGAGCTGCAACAACAAAATACCACGCGTTAATTTTATCAGTATGCTGATTTTGAAACGTGCATCACCACTGTCTTCTGGCTGGACAAACATCTGTTTCAGAGGGAATGAGGGCGAGTACCCACGTACAGAATTACCAGTTCTCCTCACCTGCAAGTCCTTAAATAAATGGTCATATTCAAATATAACTAGATGAGAAATTTGTACCTTCAACTTAAAGAGATGAACTTTTTCTTTTGTAGAAGAGAAAGAAGTGGTAAACAACTCTAAATACTACAGCAATTACAATAATGTTCTCCTCAAATACAAGATGAAATGTTCTACAGAACACTCAGCCAACAGGACCATCTGCGTTCGTTTGATCTTGCACCCAGAAAACACAGCAGCAGGAATTTTTCTCTCTCATTCAGAGCTTAGAGCAATGCATAACAATTTAACATTTCCAACTAAGGGAAGTGAAGCAAAAAAGGTTTTATTTTTTCCGATTATTTATTTATTTAGAGGGCTTAGGGGTAGCCTGGTGAATACAGGCAGAGTACTAGTATCCCAAGCAACAGCAGAACTAAAGAGAACTGGCTTGGTAAAGACTAAAATACTAGGAACAGATTCAATCTTGTTGGATAATGATCTGATCATCTTCCTGCTGTGCCTTTTCCCATCTGCAAAGGCCAGTGGCCTTCCACCTGTTGCTATCAGTGAACTAATTTTAAGGAGTCTATGGAGGAAGTTAAGAAAGAGAAAAGTCTGTTTTATCCTTACAAAATGTTTAGGGAAACACAGAAAGTCCCCTCAAGGCTCCCCACAGTTGAAATGATGCTATTCTTCAGGACCCTTTGTCTACATTACTTAGCCAGTGTCTTATAAAATCTATTGGTATTCCTACATTCCCTGGCATGCACAGAGACTCCAAAATCTCAGCATGGAATAGGAGATGTAATTCATTAATATTTATTATGCTCTCTATAACCTCTGAATAGAAGTCACTATAGCACAAGGAAGTAGTTGCTGACGTAATTAAAAGCTGGATACCCCCAACACCTTCTTTGAAAATTAAGTATTTAATTATTGAGAAATATGAAATCTGAAAGAAATGTAGAATTAAAATGCTTCACTTACGCTGCAGACGGCACCAAGCCGAGGGGTACAGTGACACTCCTGAGGGACAGGATGCCATCCAGAGGGACTTGGACAAGCTCAAGAACCACGTATGGTTCAACAAGGCCAAAGGCAAGGTCCTGCACCTGGGGCAGGGCAATCCCCAGTACTGGTATCAACACAGGCTGGGGGATAAAGGGATTGAGAGCAGCCCTGCAGAGGAGGACTTGCAGGTACAGGTGGATGAAAAGCTGGACACGAGCCGGCAATGGGCGCTCACCACCTAGAAGGGCAACTGTATCCTGAGCTGCGTCAAAAGAAGCATGGCTAGCAAGCTGAAGGAGGCGAATCTCCCCCTCTCTGGGGTCCTCAGCACAAGACAGATATGGACCTGTTGGAGCAGGTCCAGAGGAAGCCACAAAAATTATCAGAGGTATGTGAAGAAGCTTGTTAGCTTAACTGTTTAGGCAAAGAACTGGACAAGATGGAAACTGCTAGAAATTGAACCAGAAATAAAACCAGTCCTAGAATGTTTATTTACTAGCACTTATAAGGGAAAAGACAGAGTGGACTGAGAAAGATCTAGTTATTTGGCCATTGACTCTTTCTATACATGACAGTAATACAAAGTTCAATTTGTGTTACTGGTTCAGTTGCTCAGCTGATGTGTAACTTGACTTGTGGGGAAAGGAAGAAATATTCCCCTGTGTAAGGCTGGTAGGGTTTACTGTGATAACCTCAACCTCTCTACAGCAGACTCAGCTTTTAAGAATCATCTTTGCTCTCCTCCTGTGTCACATCATAATAGTGGAATCTTTATTGGAAAGTAAAATCATGTGCTATGCATAATATGAAACTGAAAAACAAAACAGAAATCTCAGCTATTGTATTTTTAATGGAGTGAGGGATAAGAAAAAAGCAACAGGCATCCTGAAAGTCAGTTCTGGAAATTGCCTGACGCTTTACGTTTGAAAGCATATAGTTGGAAAGCAGAGAAAACAAAGTTTTCAGAATAATTTCTGACAGCCATACTTTCAATGTTTGTGATACCACATTCTGAGGCTGCATTAATACAGTAAATCTGTTTTTCACTCTGTATGTAAATGTATATTTCACCCTGTTACAGCAAAAGAAGGCAGAGCAGGATTATTTCTTTTTTTCTAAAGAATCATAAGTAGTCTGTCAGAAGTTGGGAAGCGTTTATCACGTAGAATTCATTCAGGACTGCAAGATACTATGCATTACTATATGATTACTAATCCCTCCAGTTGGGGGTATTGTTTCAGAGCTACTGTGAAGAATGAGGAGAGCAGATCACAGAACTCCTAAAGCAAAGCAGCTCAGCCCTTCAGCAGCAGACTGCCCACGCCCTAATGCACGCTTTAAGGACGCTCCATTGCCAGCACTACCCCTCCCTTCCCAGTCAGGCCATCACTTTAGAAGCCAGTCCACGATAGGATTGAAACAGATACTTTTTTGTGTCAGATATTTTGGGTGCTTGTATTCATCAAAGCATTCAAACAGAGTTAGCACAGCAGGTGACAGGAACCGCAGGCAAGCTGAAACTTGTATTTTCATCACATAAGAAAGAAGTGCAAGATCACTTGGAAAAAGGATAAGGGAGGAAGCCGCAAAAATTTTGTCTGCTCCCTTTATGAAATCAAAGCGTTTCTGGGAACAAGTGAAAGGGGACCACAATACTCAATGGTCATTGATATAAGAGAGCTGCTGATTTTACTACTTTCCTTTGATAAATGACAGATGTAAATGACCAGAAGTTTGGCCACATCTGTCTTTGACTTGTTCGGTAGATGAAACAGCAAAGCTCTGAGCTTTCTACTTTCACCAATTTCCTCTTTAAAAAGAATCCAATTAAAGGAAAAAAAAAAAAAAAAAAAGGGACACACACACACAAAGAAAATTACTGAAAAGTTTAAGACAAAATATACTTTTAGTGATCTATTCATGAAGAGTTTGTTTGATTATTAAAACCATTAATTGAAACATTTGCCTTTCCTCTGTTAAAAAGAGGGCTTTCTAGTCTTTTCCCTTTTTTTGTTATCCACATCCCCATCAAGAGTGGGGCCAGTGGTCTGTCTTGAGAATGGGTCACAGGCAGAACTGGCCAAAAGCTTTTCAAATAATGAGATGCTAAGAGATCTGAATATGTATTTCTCCTATGCAAATAAGACTAAATTTGACACTGCTGAATTCAAACTGGGAGTTTTCACTGCAACTTAAATCTTTTTCCATAATACTACTCATTTGAAGCATGTTCTTCATCTGCAGCTATCCAAGATTCAAATGATTTGGGTGATTAGAAGCAGAAAAGCTCATTTTGCCCAAGCTCTGAATCAAACAGATATAAGGAATCTATCTGTCAAAAAAAATCTAGCATTCCTATTAACGAGGCTTATTTTCAAATTAAAACCAGTGAGCTAACAACAGTCTTTTTTTTTTTGAAACAAATTTGGATTTATCCTCATAATTCTCATTAATGTTTTCAGGATGAAGACAGGGCTTGCAGTCAAAACTGCACACTCCAAAGACCGATGTGAAGGCTAATAAAGACAATTGACACATGCAATAAGATTTTCAGACGACCTGAAAAATGTATTCTCAATCCAACTGGGTCATTAACTTGTCATTCAACATCCTTGTCAAGGTGACTTGCTAGACACTTGTGCTAGCAGCACTACAAGCTTCTGCAACACCCAAGTAAGCCACAAAGGCCAAGGAGCCATTTGTTCCCACTTCAGTAAAAATCTCAAAAGGCATCTGAAAGCACTGTAGCTTTAACCAGCCCTTCTAACATTTTCATTTACTCTGATTAAAACAGAAAGGGGGGGTGGGAATGGGGGGGGGTGTGTGGTGTGACAAACTGTCCTGAAGTAACAGTTATTTAACATGATTAGGTGCTTCCTTGAGAACAAGTTCATCTGAGTATTGTTGATAGCTTTGTCAGCTGTTAGAAACAAGGTTAGAAAAGATGACTTAGCAAGTCCCAGCCAAAGCTTTTCACAGCATCTAAATTTCATTTTGTAAAAGAGACCGTTGATAACATTGCTCACAAGGTACAGCTTGTAATACAGATACAGGAAAGGCAGGGTGAAGCAAGGCGGCATAGGAATGGAAACACCCCAGCTCTAACAGAACAAAAGTTTACTCTCCTAAGAAACAAGATAAATCAGGGCTGCACAACATCAAGCTGCCATGGATAGGCTACCTGAGATACTCAAGCCAATTAATTTAAAATTACCTTTTATGTCTACACACAGTGCTGAAAAACTTCAATACAAATCCATCAGACCTTTGTAGAAAAAGCTCCAAATAAATTAGTTTGAGAACAGACAGAGAGACTGGTCCTTATTTTTGAAGGAGAAGCTTGTTAGCACTACCCACCGGTGGAATAAATAGTACTACTACTACTAATAATAATAAAGGATGAAACATGTGCTCAGAGAAAGTACCAAGGTTTGGTTCCTCAAGCAATGAATTAAAGCAAAAGTTGATAAACAATTTAAGAAGTGTCCACTCCATACAGTTATCTAGATCAAAGCCCTCAAAAACCTCAAGGAATTGTCATCAAGATCAGTATCGTAATGCACCACCATCAATGACAGCCTTGAGAAACAAGTTCTGTGATGGCCACATCTCAGGTATTTATATTGTCAACTGAGGACAGTAGATAAAAAACTGAATCCCACAGAGAATCTGAAAGGTGTAACTCAGCTGCACTGGTAAGGACTCCTAAACTTTGACATAATAGTTTTCCATATTCTGTTCATGGAAGAAGAAATGTCCTTGCAGAATGTTCCAGTGACTTCAATAATGCACACACTTCATTAAGAATAAAATGGCTAAATAAAACCACGTACACCCTAACAAGCAAGACAAGCAATTATTATAGCCACACACCTAGTGGAAATCGGTAACGCTACGTAACTGCTAGACTGTGCCGTGATGGTATTTGTCAGGTCTCTCCAGCTCCACACAAACTAGTGTTCAATAGCCAATCTAGAATTTAAAGGTGTTTCTCATAGTGATCATTCTACTTCTAAGACAACATTTCCAATGGGTAGACTTTACTGACAGATTTTTCCAAGTTCGACGTTTATCAGAAATTTTTCTCACTGGAACTGATGGGAGCGTTTCATCATTTATTATTACCTAAGGGATAACATAAATGTGTCCCATGTGAAGAACTCCTCAGGACTGCCAGATGGCACTGCCGGGCTCAGGTGACTGCTGCCTTTGTTAAGTTTCAGTCTGATAACACTGGCCAGGTATCATAGGTAAAAGCCTTAAAATATCAGGGATTCCTGGGCACTAGTAGCTTTGGACATTTGTCTTACTTCGTAACAGAACCACTCTGGAATTAGATTAAAAGAACTGTCTCTGATGTAATACAGCATGCTAATTGTAGCAGCAGGTTAGTAATTCAGAGACTTGCCAGGAGCAAGAGAGAGCGTGGCTGGGTGAAATACTGTTCTGGAGAAGCAGCAGAGTAGCGAGGTGCTACCCAAGTACTGAAGGGTGAGTTCAGTCATCGAGAAACTTTGGCATAGTTCTCAAAGGGTTTTTGATATAAAGAACCACCACTGGCAATTACTCATGCAAAATGCTGCTAGTGTTACGTACATAACTTTAGAATAATATTTTGCCTATTACTCAGCAGGTATCCAGCTCTGCATTGCAGCCACTCGCTGTACCGCACTCCAGAGTCAGGACACGCAGATCACTGGCACTGCCTGGTCAAACCACAGAACTGCCACCTGCAGCAAGGACTTGGCAGATAGGTGCTGGACTGTCTCTAAAGTTTATTCTCGAGGTACCCAAAACCAAGGATAATGAGTCTAAACAGACATCCTAATGACTAAGAATACAAGACAGCCCTAGAAGTTTTGAGGCCACAAACAATATTCGTCTCTTCTCCCCCCCCCTTTCCTGGACTAGGAACAAAGTATGCAGACAAAAAGGAGAACAAATAGCCCAAGAACAACGAGATACTGGCCACAAGTAAAACTGTAAGACAACCATCAGATAAGCATTTGAAAACCTCCTTAAACTAAGAGTAGTAGAGTAAGAAGAACAGGTGCTACCTTGCACAAGCTCAAGTATCTGCACACTAGAAAAGTCTGAAGTATGGTTTAAGGCACTTCTACCAGAGAAGTGAATGCTCCCAGTACGTAAAGCTAGCAAGCAGTGTGGCACATTGAGCCTGATAAGCTGTTTGGAGAACAGTGACAGGAACCACCCAAAGACTGAGAAGACTACCAGGTGACAGTATTTGCAAGACCTGTCAAACACTAGAATGTAGCTTAAAGAATGAATTTGCTATGGGTAAACTGTACAAGTTGAGGTAGAACCAGATACCGTTTCTCTCCCCATCCGGGCCCCAAAAATCCCAACATTAGAGATGCTTTCCTCTTCTTACAGAAGTAGAGCTATTAGAAATTACAAACTGTGGACTAGAAACTATCTAGAAAGAAAGGAAGAAAATGGGAGACAGACATGAAAATTCTAAGCTGATATTCTTACATAGCTACTATTTAAAATGGACAAAATGGAATACTCTGACAGCACATTATTCATGTTAGTTACGGGAGAGCACAAACACAGCAGCTGTAAACTGTAAGTATTCTCTACGACTATTGAACTTGTTTAGCTTTTTGTCAGAAGCCATTAGCTAAAAACTTGTCTTCCAAAAACCAGAAAGTTGAATTTGCCACATATATTCCTATTGCGCTCTCTCGGTTACATTTTGGGAACCATATACCAGAAAGCATCAGGTGACCAGGAAGTGTCTGATGACCAAAACCATACAAAGAAATAAATGATTGTCTGTGTCACATTAGCTTTTTCTGCTGGTGTTTTTTTGTTTTGGTTTGGTTTTTTTTAATATATAAAACATATAAGGGTCCTTTATTTACTAGAACCCTGTAGTATATACAGGTTGATGTATGTAAGAAAATACAGCATACACAAGAAGAATTTGGCATGCTGACCTTGGTATTTC
Organism: Megaceryle torquata; assembly: GCA_024611175.1. NCBI lineage: Eukaryota > Metazoa > Chordata > Aves > Coraciiformes > Cerylidae > Megaceryle > Megaceryle torquata. Next base: position 31,747 of record JANIJG010020419.1, read on the forward strand.
ATCTTCTTCCCACTCAATGAAAGATGCACCATTCGAATGTTCTGGCAAATGAACTCTATGACATTTACTTACACCTGATGTATCACCTAGAAAGAAAAAATAGAATGAGAAATGAATTAATTTACGTGGCAATATTTTTTTACATATTTTTTACATATATCATCATATAATTGGATTTATTATTTAATACTACCGGTCCAAACGCTCCTAAAGAATAAAGACTACTGCACAATATCATCTTCAAAAAGTAACCATGCTATCATTTAAATGATTTAACTTGCTTTCTAACATGTAGATACATATTAAAAGAGGAATATATTCTCAACACAATGACATTAGAATTACATTTGCTGTGTTCTAGTCGTATCTTAACCTAAATTCAATCTTTTCCTATTTGCATGAGTCTCAAAGTAAATCATGCAGAGTTTGATGTAAAAGTCAAAATTCCTAAATGTCTGAGTCCTCAGGTCAGATCCCAATGGAAATTAGAAGCCAAAGAAAACACTAAATTCTACTTCACACTTCTCTTTCTTATCTGTGAGCTGAAAGAGAATATACAATATATTCCAGATGCTGGGGCAGTAGCAGTAAGTGGAAAGCTGCAACAAAGGCAGATGATGTCTGACCTAAACCCAAAGAAAACACCATGGAAGTTTGCTCAGAGGTCTCAGCGTAAGGACACGTGCTCCCAAGTCATGCTGGAGAGGTTCCCTTCTGGAGATTTACTGCCTGCTTTGTGGTCTCCTCCTGAACCTCATTTTTCAGAGGAAGGAAAGACAACGTACAGGGATGTGGTACAAGAAACAAAAATGTGTTATGTTAGCATCACACACTAGCAGTTCTTTTGTATTAAATTTAGCTGTCTGCAATAGCAAACACTTGTGCACTTATTAAAGATTCACTAATTGAAAAATTCAATTGCTAAAGGCCTTCATCAAACACTTTTATTCTATAATTTTAAAGTAAATTTCATAACAGCATCCTGCCAATGTGAATTCCACTACTTGGAATAGCAGGGATAGATATATCTCACAAAACAAAAAGCCCTGAATAACACGGTTACTACAGAATCAGCTGGGAAAATACCATGCCAGAAGTGCCTTAGAAGCTGTAAACAGAAGTAGCTGAAATCCAGCAGGCTTAATTAAATACAGTCCAAACAAACCTTACAGCACCCAGTTGTAAGCAGAGGCTGGGCCTTCTACATCACTCCAGCAGCTCTGAGCTTAGAAAGGACGGCGCTTCCAGGGCTGCTGTGCAAGGACTGGTCTCTTGACAGCATTGTCCCGGTTGTACCAGGGACAAACCACCTGTTGCTCAGCTGCTGTGCTAGGGGTGATCCCGTGCTGGGGGACTGCAACTGACCGAGGCAGGCTACTTAGACATGTGTGATGCAGAGCCATGCAGTGCAGTATGAATCTTGCTAGAAGCACTGCTGCCATTATCTGATCAAGCCAAGAGAAGGTCATTTGTCATTTTCTTGCTCTTCTCCTATTGGATTCTCCCCTACCAGAATAATTAAAGGCTACTGGTCTCAGCCCGTGTTGCTCTTTCACCCTCTTTTCCCATTCAAGACCTAGGTTTCTCATCCTTAAACAAATAATGAAGGAGAATATAAATAGCTTATGTCTTTCATCTGTCACCTGAGAAAGAGAGGGAAAAGAGATATGGAAAAAGAGTGGGAGCAACTATTTGATACAATCCCATGGCATGTCTCCAGTGGGTTCCTTTGGATGTTTGCAAGACCTTCTAAGTTTACTGATGATACTTCCACAGGACTGAAGATCCTGAAGATGTTCTTTCTGTGGCTGAGCTTGTGTCTTCCTACGGTATCAACACTAGCAAAAAGTGTGGCCTATTGTTAAGTACGAAAAGAGTATTTTCTTCAGATGAAAATCAGTTATGAAACCCCATGCACTAATCTACTGCTCTCTGATTACATGTCCATAAAAGTAATAGGACAAAATTGAAGCCAGCATGAATTCTTGCTGTTTTTACAGAAAGATACTTTACCATTTCTTTTCAACTCTTCTATTAGCTGTGTGAACAACTATGATTTACATAAACAATACTGAAGTACCAAAACCATGATGGTTTTCCTACTATTTTTTCCCTTCTATACTGAAGCATTTAAATACCATTATGGATATACTTACCAAACATAATTTTCACTCAAGTGTGTACAATTAAAATGACAAATTATATATATTTTTTTAATTAAAATGTAAAATACCTTGTCGGCTCAGACTTTTATATTTCAAATTTCACTTTAGAGCAAATGACCTTAGTACAAACACAAACATTTTCATTAAAAACATTTTATGTCGGGAGAGGATAATGATTAGTCGTGATTTTGTAAACATGCAAAAGAATGAATTACAATTGATATAGGGATCAAAATCAAACGTCACAAAATTAAAGCAACACGAACACGCTATCTTTCACGGAAATTCTTCAACTAAACATCAGCTGGTTTTAATCTTCTCACTTTAAAAGAGGTGTGGTAATCTTGTGAAAATGGTCACAGCTGCACTGATGGCAGAACACATGTTTCTCCACATACAGCATCTCATTTCAGGAAGCAGACTCAATCCCGATACACAGGCACAAAAAGGAGAAAGTATAGAAACCCACACATGGGCTTTGCTTTGACACAGAAAGAAAACTCTAGGGAAGCAACACGTGATACCCATTCAGCCACAAACTACAGCAAAAGTCTGGCAGCTAGTGACATTTTGTTCAAAATGGTAGTTTTTAACCTTCAAAACAATTATTTGGTCTTAAGAAAAAAACACCTTACATTTTCTCCTTGCCTTTCTGAATTTGACAGCAGCCAGGTTTATTAAATTCATTCCATATAAGTTGTAGTCTATAAAGAGTTGAAGGAGGTAGGGAATATGGGCTTCATGAGGCTGGTAAGATTTGTTCATTATGGCTCCACCTTGCAGAAGCTCACATACTCTAAAATTAAAGACAAATTAGGACATAAACAAAAAATTATTCCAGTAAAACAATACTGATATTTAATTTTATCAAAATACTTAGAATTCTTAACTTTTCCTTAGTTGTATTTTTACCTTAAGGATTTTTGTTTTCACAGTAACAGACCCACAAAAATGATCTCTGCTAATAACGATTCGGTATTTTGTTTAATTACAAAGGAGCTGTCTCTGAAAACACTATGCACCCAAAGGATTTCAGTTTATGCTTGAGAAATAATTACCCCTTATTTATTCCCGACTTCACTGCAACTACTGTGCCAGTAGGATTGAGATAAACTGTGCTTTCACTTAACAAAATATTAGTCTGGTGAGAAAAAGAGAAAGAGTCTCGTAACAAAAACTATCCAATTTTTCAATTATATTTTAAGTTTATCAACGGGTGCTGGAATTAAAAAAGTTTAAAACTACCAAAACCTACTTCATAATACATGACAGAATACTACTTTGTTTTCCTTAAGAGTTACAGGAAAAGTAACCTGATGCAAATTTGTTCAAGTGTTCAAGATTTACAGTTAATACAAGAAAACTAAAGGCAAATATAATTTGTTCTTGCTTTTGTGATATGCTATTTCTTTAATAAGATTATTGGTGTGCTTAGAGTTAGCAATGCACTTGTGTGCTTTGTAAGATGGGGACGATGACCCTACTGCTTTTATTTTGTTAAGATGCAGGGGAAACTTGCTTCAAAATTCACTTTTTAATTCAGGATACAAGGAAATCAGCCAGAGCTTTGTATCACCACATCCTTACCTTTTTATCATTGCAGGATTATAAAGATAAATCTTCATAAACTGTCTCTCCTTTTCATGGTAACCATAAAAAGGCCTGGAGAGGAAGAAGCAAAAGCAAGAAGCTAACCAGTTACTCTGCTGCATTTATTAAACCACGTTTTACTATAAAGACTATTAAGGTCTGGGGGGGGGGGGGGGGGGAAGAAAAAATGCTTGTCCGGGAGGATGGAAATGTGGTCAGCTCAGGCGTAACGGAGGCACAACGTTATGAGATTAATTGGGAAATATAAAAAGAGGAGCTCGTAAAGAT